>BPLR01011260.1:0-59909 GCA_021605095.1 Caerostris extrusa
ACAGTAAAATAGTTTATAGAAACATAGAATTCTTTGAAAAGAATAGAGAAATTTTGATGGCATATACATATTTATACTTTGAAAATCATATAGAGCATACGAATTTGACATTGGTTATAAATACAAAGTGTAAATTTAGCGATTACAAAATTCAACTTTTTAAATGACACTGATTAACGTGGTATATTTACATGAAATGTAGGAGCTCCGTGTGATTTTTGTCAAACGCCTTATTCGTTATGCCTTTGTCGGTATGAACAGGTTAAATCTATAGGCCAGAAAGTCATAGATATCAACCTTTGAAGGTTGTTTTTTAAACACCTTCTTAATTACTTTTGTCGTAAACATTTGTATTGAACATTTGTAATTTTATCATTACTTTTTGTATCGAACATTTTGTAGAACTTGTCACTTCTTTTATTTTTCACCACTTCCCACCCCCTTGTACCTAGGGCTATGTAGCTCTCTACGAGGTAGAAAGATGGAGAGGGAACATCAGCCTCTGACATGTATACCACAATCTGTCAAATGACGGACAGTGCCTTCCAATAGGATTTTTAGGGATGACTATTTTACATTTGCACGTTGTATGGAAATAAGTCTACAGCACGTCTCCAGATGGACTCACTGTCGATGCGAGATGCTTTAAAAATCGAGTTTATTCGTTTATTTAAAGCAGGGATTACAACAATGCCTCGAATGCGAATACAAATCTCATCCCTTCTTGCATGGTAGCTGTGCATAATCCCTGGGTCACGTGTTCTTCTTATGCATATAGTATGAATAGCCACTAACTAGGAATCACCAGCTACTACTAGGAGTAAATGCCACTTATTTGCATGCCGTCTCGAAGTAAGGTCCAGATCATCCCAACCAGATAATATGACAGCGATGCGAGGCTCTTTACACAATCGCCATCGATTCTTCTTTTCCCAAAACAACAACTGCAGCTGACACAGTCAGGCGATTTGAACGTGGGCCTTTCTGTTAGTCATAGCTGGAACACAAGTCAATCATTTGCCATTGTCCAACCGTGTTTATTGATGCGTTTCGATTACTTTACTTGACTTTTTATAGTAATATTTTTTTTCTTTAAAATTTTCTAGGGTGTACAAGAATAGAGCACCTAAAAATAATGTGATTGATATTTTGTACTCCTTACAATATAGTTGCAAAGATCAATTGAACATAGTTTAACTCTTGAGCACATATTTCGAACTGAAAATCGATGAATTTTGAATATATCAAAAACATATTGATTTGGGAATTTAAAAATAAAATTATTTAAATGAATTTATTTATGATCACACAATTGTATTCTTATGGACCAAAAAGTATTTTATTAGACAAAAAATTATTAATCCAAAACAAGCAACTTACAGTTCGGAAAATGTACGTATCATAGATATTAAGTATCAAATAAAAGTATAATTTTGAAAATCATCATAAGTAATATAAAAGTATTTTTATTTCACTCATCTATCTATGTTTAAAAACGATATGTATTTACATTCATTAAAATTCAGTAAAATATAATTCTATAAGCAATTTATTATTTAATTAAAAACGTATATAATATAACTACACATATCATTAAACGGAGTAATAATGCTATCTATATATTCTAACGAATAAATATTTTTTACTGTCATTAAATGTCATATTTGTCACAACATATATTTCCAATTCCACGTGTGCAATAACATCCAGCTCATAAAACAGTGAACGTGACATTAGATATTAAATAAACCTGCCGCGTTCGTTAACATAAACAACTCCGTGCTCCAAAACTTAACGCAATCTCGGCTTGGAGCGAGCTCATCACCCCAACCCTCCTCACCTACTGCCCGGATTACGCATCCCCACCAAACACAGAAGCGCCGTCATTAACCCCTCCGGCTGGAAGCCTCCCAGACTGCTTGACCCGAGAATTCATTCCCGGATACTTGGATTTTATCAGTTGCATCCAAAGAGTGGACAGGCATTCCGTCTTCGTCAGTGCGACGTGCGAGACAGATTCGGGATTTAACGAGCTATTTAACCTTTTCCAGTTTCCGTTTTTGGGACGCAACAGGGACGGTGTGTGGATTATGAGTCAATCAGATAGAGGTTCTGACTTGATTATACAAATTAAAGTAGTGACCGTTATTGGACAGACTTGGAGTGGACGGAAGGGCATTTATGGCATATGCAAAGGATGCAATATAATCAATATTCATTTAAACGTGAGGGTTCCAATAAGACTTTAAATTTAAACGACCATAGATTAAGCGAGATTATTATTTATCGAATATTGTTTAATACTTAAAGTTATAATTACCGATTTCGTTTACAAAATCGATGATATCTTTCCAAATTAGAACTACTCGATGAGATCTTTCAACATTAGAACCTTTCAATAATAGCACTACTCGATGGAATCTTTTTTAAATTAAGACAACTCCCTAGGTTGTTTAAAAATTAGGATCTTTTGATTTGATTGTTCTTTGGATATAATCCGAAAAGAATTCCAACCAATTAATCCAACTATATGCGAGAACACTTTACATGTTTTTGCAATTGCATCTAGCAATATGCTCATTTCTGAAAAGCAACGACTGCATTGAATATCACCCTTGGATTCCAATCTGATCCCTACTGCACATTACTTGCTCACATTGCAACATGGGGCGTTATCGTAGGTTATTAAAAGACTGCATCTATTAATACTAACCAGGATTTTTTTTTGCAGTTTAAAATAAGAGGAAATGTTTTTGAACAAAAGAAGAATTAACATGTATTTTTGTTGTTTGAGCATTATATATGGCATATTCGGATACCAAAATAATAAGCGAAATGTATTTGTTCTTTTACACGGATGAAGTTTCCGTTATTTTGCTAAGAAAAACACATTGCATTCTTTAAATATTCAGAATTTATGCATACTTCATTCGATACCATCATTGTCTCAATTCTTTTTTTTATTTACACTCCTTTTGTTGAGCGCGCTAGATTCACTTCAAAGAGAAACTACATCGGAGATTGTTTTCTAAGAGATCGCAAAATCACTTTTGTTAGCTCGCAGCAGTTGTTCGCAAAACAATAGAAATCACATTTCAAACAGAATAAAATTCCTCTCTCCGAAATTCCAATGGACACAGTAACAGCATCAAAATAAAGACAACACGCGAAATGGGAAAAAATACGTAAACCCGTTTTTCAATTCTCTGTTTTTTTTAAACGGCACATACGAAAAAGATGCGAAAAGTCTCTACTTGAACGACGCACCGATCTGCCGACTTCTGGAACATTCTGATGAAACAATGGCAAACCCTCCCCATTTCCCGGTCAACTGCAGATGCCATCAGAGCAAACATCATGCAGACGCATAACGGAATGCCTTTAGGCCTTTAAAAATTCCATCATCCAGAGTTGCTTTTACTTCAGCATCTTTCTCCCTTTTCCTCTGTCTATCTCTTGCCTAACATCGCAGAAAGGAAAGAATGATTTCAGGGAGGGAGAAAAAAAGTGCCAAACTTTTCAAAAGCAATATAAAGGAGTTATTTTATGGTAAAGGTATTGACCGTGAATTTTGAGCAGCGTACCAGGAAAACAAATAAGAAATAAAAAAATAAAAATAAAAATCTTCTTCGGAAAAGGATTAGTGGAGTGGGGTACAAAAAAAAAAAAGGGGTAATTTTATGAAAAATGTGCTGTTCTGAAGGATATGGATCAAAAGAAGAATTGTTATTTATTCTTTTTGTTTTTTTCAATTTTTCTCGTCTTCATCTTTCCCTTCACTTTATGTATCGTGCTTATGTACCGATGAGCCGAGAAATAAAACTGAGTTTTAAAATGATTAAAAATTTAAGGTCGTTGCGATGATTGGGACGTAAACGGATCGTTATATCTTCATCCGGTTTTCTTTAAAATATAGAATGTGTTTTGTAAGGCTCTACTTTAAAAAAAACGACATTCATGACACACGAAGTTCAACATAACTTACTGAATTATAACTAATTCCCTGGCATTGCAATTCATGGTGAGTCAAGATCTGCCTACTGGCAGATTTTGGAAAAAGTTAATATTTCTTTTACACAGTAGAGAATTTTTTTAGTTAATATTTCTTTTTTTACACAGTTTTTACAAATTACTGAAGTGAAAAAATATATCAATTCTAGAACATATCACACATATACTTAAAAGGCCTCGAATTATTTCCAACATATGGCCCAGCAAATATTAAAGTAATAATATTATCTAACCGAATTGCAATCCTTGCTCAAAATTAAAAACATTTCAAATGACAGACTAAAAAACAGATTTTTCATTCTACATGATACATATCTATCTAACAAACAGAGATTCCCTCTGTCCATGGATTACGAACTTCAAAGCAATAATATCTAGTAATGTACCAGAATCGTAATCCAATTTTCCCCGCTTGCTTGCCGCTTCTCAATTGCAGTGCCAAACCTTCCGCGGAACTCTATTAGGTTATTATCAATAACTCATGAACACGTGATCACGGATGTGGGGAATTTCTCCAGTTTCGGTCTAAATCTGAATACCCTGCTATTGGGGCCTAAACTGGTTGGGGTTGAGTATGTGATACGGTTGCAGTGATAATGATGGATTGATTGCAAATGAATCCCCCAGTGTCACGTTGACTAATTATCTGGTATTCATCTTCGGATGCCAGTTTCAACAAGGGAAGTGTGAAACCTTTGCCATGGGAGAACGTGGTTATGATGGCAATTTATTTTGGAGTTTCTGTCGCTCTTATTGATGTCAAAGAATGTACGTGTAAAAGGAGTATTGCAAGAATAAAAAAATGTTAATGTTGCATAGAAACGGGTGTGAATAAATTCAAATTTATTACCTGTATATTGCGTCATAATATGGTACAATATATATATACTGGCCAAATGAACAATGTAGCCATTGTGTTAAAATAATTTCTTAGAAAATATTGAAATAATATCCTTGAAATGGAGATCAGTATAAAGTAGGTGTTTACAGAAGAAAAATTTTTATGTATAAATATTATTGAAGATATATATATATATATATATATAATATTAAATATATACCATAAATATATATTTGAGAAGTATTCATGATTATAGTAGTCGGAATAAAATTCTTAATCACGCCCTATCAGAAAAAGAAAAATTTATTTTTTGGAATAGATAGAACATATTCTATCTAAACAGAAAATTCAATTAGATTTTTCTTTGGAATAATTTAGTTAAGAAGTACGAAGAATAGCTTAAAAAATGTGTAATAGAATCTAGAAAAAAAAATTGAACAGAAAAAAATTGATTCGAAGAACATTGAAACGTTGAATTTCAAAATTGATGACTTTTACTTCAACGAAAAAAGAAGAGAAAACGATCAAATTTTATAAATGTGAACAAGATCTATTTTCACAATAATCTCGATCAATATAAAAATTCGATTTTCATAGAATATTTTGCTTAGCATATTGATTCTTGTATTTATGCTATGAATCTCAGTCTCTGTCATTTCACAATAACTTTTCTGTTTATTGTCAGGATGCGCGTTACGCGGATGCTCATTATCAATCCAGTAGAATTACTACTGCTCTATTGGATGGAAGTTGACTGAAAGGCCGAGTGGCTAACACTCGAACCACAGATTTTGCGTTCGAGGTCCCGGCGATGGCATGGATCTTTGTAATGGTTCTGAATCCACTTTAAACCGTAGGTCCCGGTCTAACATGATTGTAGAGCGTTGCGTGGGTACTCCGTGTCCGTAGCTTATCTTCAAGCTGCGCACCTTCCAGGTAGTGCTATGTGAGGTAACGTTGGTGCAGCTCTTGCCTTAAAGGCATCTAAGACAATTGTCTAAAGTGTTTGCTAGCTACATTAGAACAAAAAATATTGGATAGGAGATTCGAGTCCCTGAATCCGTTGTATTCTATTCATCTACTCAGAATTAAATGATTAAGAAAGAAGTGACGTGAAACCAGAATTAAGCAAGTTTATAGCAAGGAAAAAAAAGATTAAAGAGAAGAGCAAAAGAAAAACAATTCTACAAGAAACGATATAACATTCAGTAGACAAAAGAATATATCAAAGTTTGAAAATTCTAAGCATAAATGAAGAATGAAGTGGACTCAGCAAGAACTCAGAGGTGATAAATTTACTTATTATTTAATATAGAGAGAGATATTTTGCATATAATACATGTTTTTACATAATAATTAGTATATAATGCATTGATAAACTAATCTATTCTTGACTTCAATTCACAGTATACAATAAAAATATTATCATCAATAACCACCTTCTATTTTCATAATATTGACGTAAATACTTGACGTGTAGCTTTCGATCAGATATAAAAAGTTTTTTGTGTCGATAAGACGTCTTATATCAAACAGGACTGGTGCTCAATAAATCGTGCCAGATACCTCTCACGATAAAATATATCTATAGTGTATTGTTTGAAAGATATTTTGGACATTTTTCCTCGTCATCTGAGCCATATTTTTGTGCTTTTTTATCCTTCCACCCGCTTCCGTTTCGGAGAGTCCAACCTGCATCTGAAAGGCGGTCACTGTCAAAGGCAGAATATTTTTTTCTTTTTACAGATTCAGATATTGCAGATTGTTATGTTTACTTTTTTTAGATAGAGAGTCGATTCTCCGAGGATATTTTGTTCTTGTAGGAAGTTAAAAAGGTTAAAATGGTCTTGATATGAAGAGTAAATTGAATATTTTTTCTCGTCTGCGTGTGTCTGTTTTTAAACTAGGAAATTTATATTTATATATATTAATTAAATATTATGTATAAAATAATTCTTACAATAAATTTATTATTAAGAGTAAATTTTTTTTATCAGTGATATTGTATTCAATATTACTTATATTTACAGAAAAAAATTTAGTCTCATGTAAAGAAGATAGAGATTATACAACTGTACGAATTTGTCAATATAAACTACTGTTTTATTATTGTAATTATTTAAACATATTGAAAACTATATCTCTTTACATAAGAATTTGTATTGAAATTATCAACTGAAAACTAATATTAAATAATAATCTTGAGGTCATTGTTATAATATCAATACGATTACTTACTCGTAGTTAACATTGTAAGGTTACTTTAAATAAAATTATGGTTCAATAACTACTACAAGTTGAACTTTGTTCCATAAAACCACATTTATATGTAAATATTTCCTACCTCAAAATAGGGATCTGATGGTCGAGGGGCTAACCCTCTGTTGCCCTGTACTACAGGTGTTTGCTTCGAACCAGCTCTGTCCATGGATACTTGTAGTGGCTCAGAATCCACTTTAAATTGTAGGTCTTGGTCTAAATAGCCCACGAGTGCAAAGAAATGACATCAGAGCAACAAACCAAACCTACATTAAAATAAACAGAAACCACCATTATAAATGCAAAATATAATTTATTTATATAAATAATATATTTTCATGATTTGCAGCTTTTTTTTTTTAAATAGTCGTTTTATTAAATACAATGTCAAACAAATGATTTCGCTTTGGGTGATAACACAGAAAAACCAGAAACAAAAAATAGAAATAAACAAACATTTTAAGATTGCAATATAAAAAAATAAAAAAGTTATCTCGCTTAATAAAGTAGGATTTACTATATATATTCAAATTGTGAAAAGCAAGAGGCAAACTCAAAAGACAAAAAGATCAAGAATCCCTTTATTATCCCAGTATTATTCGTGTAAGAGACATATTTGGTAAGTCCAGGATATGCATGTGGCCAGATGTCCTTCGACGATCTGTATATCTTCCTATGAGGACTGATGACGACTTGTATACGATGATGATCTGTATTAGCTGATATCTACCTGACTGACGGCAGTATGTCCTGTATATCTGATCTGACTATATTTATTAAGAAGTCCTATTAAGAAGTTTTTATTATGATCTATTTATTATTTATTATTGATCTATATATCTTCCCAACAGATAAAAATTACTGCCCTGTTATACGATGGCACCTTTTATAATTTTTTTGAAAGAGACATTTATTTTATAAATCATTTAGAAAACATTTTTAATGATTAAGAATATATATATTTTGCTTTGTTTCAATTGTCCTCTTTGAATGCCATTAAAAGATCATCAGACAAAAAATATATCCAAGCAGATACGTAACCTATAAGACATTAATCTTTCTAAATCTATAATATCAGTGGAAACTTTTCACACGCCGCTTTGGAAGTAAGGACGAAGAGTTTGAGAAAAAGGCGAATCCAAAAATAAATAAAAAGCTCCGCTAAGTTTTTTCTAAACTTCCGCAAGATGTCAACGCCTTAAAGGAACACTTTTTATTTCAACGGGAAAAAAGGAAGAAAAAAGAAAAACAATGAAGAAAAACTAGTTACTTTCTGAACATGGATCCCACGTTTCTCAATTTCTTTCTTTTCTTTTAGTTAGAAATTGAAATTGAGAAACTTTGTCAGTTTGGCAACTGAAAATACGTTCGAATCGAAACGTCTAATTTCTTCCTTAAAGATCTTCTTTAACTTGCGATTCGAAACTTTTTTTAAGTGTGGGTTTCTTAGATGAGGAATTCTTAATTAAAAAAGACCGTGGCCTTAAAAACTATTGTTTTCTGTCAGTCAAATAAGTGAAAAAAAAAAATTTAGTTTAAAGTTTTTTTTTTTTTTATTGATATATTATTCATAAGCAATCAGGCGCAAGAGAAAAGCTGTTTACAGAGTTCTTCAAATATGAATTGGTAAATGACATTTTTTTGCGCGTTTAGAAAAATTAGAAACATTATTATTTAAAACAGATTTAAGATCTCCGAAAAGAAATAAACAATATTTAAAATGAATAATCTTTCCATTTTTAATAAGTTGTATTTTTCTTTTGTAGTGTAATATGGTCAGAATTTAAATTGCAAAAATCAAAAACAAGTTTTAATTTTTATTAATTTTTTAATGTAAAATATGTTCATACATAATAACTTGAAGTTCGTAAGTGTTTCCATTTTTTTTTTATTTATGATATTTTTAATTTCATTTTGACATTTATAATTTCAAAGAAAAAAATTTATAAATTATTTTTTGTGTGTTTAAATTATTCATGGGTTGAATTCTACTGATGATATTTGATAATTTTACAATTATACTGACATTAATATAACATAAAAAATTTATCAAATCAAAAAGCAGAATTATATCAATAAAAAAGGTCTGCAGTCTTTTACAAAATATAACAAATATTATTATAATATAATACATTTTAGTAAACATATCAAGACTTACTAGTATTTGCTTTAAAAACTAAGAATTACACAAATGATGAAGTAATTAACAGTTCTTGTAAAAATTCCTGTTTATTTACATAAAGGTAATGAATTAGAATTTTTTTACTCCATTGATAGAGAATATTCATTTAACCAACCATGAATGAATTATTAAAAAACTTTCGAAACAACCTCTTTTAAAATTAATTTTCACATTCCCTTCTTATATTTGAAATAAAAAAATTATTATCCTGATTATTTCAGATTAATTAACATGTACGCTTTAAGTGTTTATTATTAAAAAAAAAAACATGTTCACTTATGTATACTAAAAAAATAATAATAAAAATATACTGCATTTTTTTTCTTCTACAATAAAGTTGTTAGCTTTCTTTTTCGTACGATATTCTGCCATTATAGTAATTTTTTTTATTATCTAAAGTTTTTAAATCAAATTAAAAAGTTAATTTAACGAGAAATTTTCTCGAAAAGTTCTTCGAAATAAAGGAAATATTTCTGAAAAGTCAATTTTCCATGGAGTATGAGAAGCCTCGTCTTTTTACTTGAGTGAGTTGATAATGTGCCGTTGAGTGGTTTTCTACTTCAATTCTAATTAAACAAATTAATATTCCACCATGCAACAAACTCCCAGCAATTTCGCTCCATTCTGCGAGTTACTCAATGAGAATCTCAATGATTGTTTGTTGAAAAGATTTCAATCTCATCTGTAGTGTCTCGCAACGAGCTCAGAAATTAATTTTTAACAAAAGGTAATTAGTTGAAGGAAATATCACTCAGTAATTGCCCGGAAAGTTTATTTATTAAGTAAAATCTCTAGAAAGGTTTTCATGTTTGAAATGAAATCGCTTGAAGTGGCAATTATTTATTTTATACTTAGTAAAACATTAAAATTTGACTGGAAGGGAAAATTAACTACACTAACACACACACACACGAAAACTTTTATCTGAAAATATTATAATAACTTAGAAAATAATATATATTATATTAATTTATTATTATATAATATATTATATTAACTTAGAAAATTCATTATCGAAACCAGTTGTGTTTATCATTGTTTTTATAAAAATAGAGTAGGATGCAATAAAAGTACTGAAGTTAAAGTAATTAATTGATTGAAATGTAGAATCATTTAAAAAGAAGGAGAAGTTTTGAGGGTCCTACTTGTTTATACTTTGAATATAATACAGAGCCCACGAATTCCATATTGATTACAAAATAGAAAATGGGAATTTAGTATGATTAGAAAACTCAAGATTTTTTTAAGTGCCATGTTGATTCAAGTGTTATGTTAATGAAATGAAGGAGCTCGTTGCGATATTGTCTGGTGAGATTATAACTTATATTTATGCCGAGTATGGCCAGGTTAAATCTGTAGACTAGAAAGTTGGGATATCGGCTGAAAAATATTTAATTGATATTTTGTATTCCATCTACATTGCAATTGCAAAACGTCAGTCGAACATAAGTCTTGAACATATATTTAGAACAGGAAATCTGTGAATTTTTGACATGCCATATACGTATTGATGTGGTAATTTTTAAAATGAAATTATTTGATTTTTATAGGCCATAATTATGCCTTTTTCCCTAAACGAGTAACATACCACTTCGGAGAAAGTACGTATAATATTAAGTATGAAATAATAATATAATTGTGTAAAAACCGACACAAGTCATTTAAAAGTTTGTTTCTCCAAAATTATATTTATGTTGCTCACATATAATTATAAAATTATTTTTATTTACATTTACTAAAATTCGATAAAATGTAATTCAACAAGTTATTGATTATTTAATTAAAAAACTTATATCACATCATTAAGCGGAATAATAAAGCTATCCGTATAGTCAAACGAATAAATCTTTAACTGTATTTCATTAAATGTCATATTTTTCACAACATTCTTTTCCAATTTCACATGTGCAATAACATCCAGATCATAAAACAGTGCCCGTGACATTAGATATTAAATAAACCTGCCGCGTTCGTTAACATAAACACATCCAAAACTTCCGGCAATCTCGGCTTGGAGCAAGCTCATCACCCCCCCCCCTTCCCCTCCCACTGCCGGATTACGCATCCCCAGCAAACACAGAAGCGCCGTCATTAACCCCTCCGGCTGGAAATCTCCCGGACTGCTTGACCCGAGAATTCATTCCCGGACAGTTAGATTTTGTCAATTGCATCCAAAGAGTCGACAGCATTCCGTCTTTGTCAGGGTGACGTACAAGACAGATTCTCATTTAACGAGCTCTTTAACCCTTCCCGGTTTTCGTTTTGGGAAGCAACAGGGAGGGATGTGGATGATTATGAGTCAATCATATAAAGATTCTGACTTGTTTATACAAATTAAAGTAGTAACCGTTGTTGAACAGACTTGGAGTGAACAGACGTGACGTTTATGTCCTATGTAAGGACTAGAATGTAATATAATCGTTTCATTTTTATTTAAGTGTGGTTCAAATAGAACTTTGAATTTAAACAACCATAAATTCAGTGAAATTATTATTTTTTTCTATTATTGTTTAATACTTAAAGTGATAATTTCTGATTTTTGTCTTACAAAATCGAAAGAATCTTTTTTAATAAAGAACACTCAATGATAAGGTAAAATTAGGTAGAGGTGTCATCCAAATACAATAAAGTAATCTTTTTAGCCAAAAGGCCATCCATGCTGAATATACCGGTTCACGTTACATCACCGAAGTCAAGCATCATCGGGCTCGGTCAGTACTTGGGTGGGTGACCACCTGGGAACACCGCGTGCCGTTGGCATTCACAAATTTGGGACCTGAATGGCCGAGTGTCAGCGCTCTGGCACTCGATGCCACAGGTTTCGGGTTCAAATCCCGGCGGTGCCATGGATGTTTGTAGTGGTTCGGAATCCACTTTAAGCAGTGGGTCCCGGTCTCCTATGACTGTAAGAGCGCCACGGAGCCAAAGTCAGACTTCTACCTACGGGTGCTCCATCACAACAGAAACTGCTTCTTTCCTTCCCCTTCAATCATGAGTATGTATGGGCTGGTGGGCTTGGATAAGAAGCCAAGTGGGATAAGAAACAACAACAAGTAATCTTTTGAAAACTACCTGATAACTAATGATTTTATTTACCCGTGGTCTTGTAAGCAGAAAAATAATACTTTCCTATAAATAATATCATTATTCTGCACAGCACACCAGTATTAAAATTATGTTTTTATTAAATTTATGAACCCATATGTGCATCGCTGGATATACCTTCATCGAGTCAATAACCATACTTTTAGGTTATAACATCTAACTATTTTTGGTTTAAAAAAGAGTAAAGCTGGATTCACGCCAAAGCGTCCAGCGGCATGAAATATCGACCGATCACAAATCTTAGCGAGTGACTACTCAGGCTTGTTAATGGTTGAAGCTTCACGTTTCCAAGTTTTTAGTGTGAATATGGCTTAAAAAAAAATTGAAAGTTATAAAATTTGTTTATATTTACTTACTCGCGACTCTATATATTTTCAGAACAATTGGTGGCCATCATGTTCCACTGCTACAAACAACAGACTGGTGAGAGATGAGGTCATGATTAGCTTTTACTTGTAAGGTAGAACTGCCTCAAATTTGGCTGTTGTATGACATAAAATTCAGAAAACTCCCCCCAATTACTATCGATGTGACAAAACTTGACATGTTTTTGCAATTATCATCTAGTATTATCATTTCTTAAAGCAATGATTGCAAGTGGACGTGACTAGTGGATTCGAATATAATCCCTCCTGCACTTTAGTTGAACACGTTAACATACGTCGTTAATGTGGGTTACGGTATTAGTAAACTGTATCTTGATATTAACAATATTTAACTGGATTTTATTTTTGCAGTTCAAAGTACAGGAAGGCAATTCTGGTTTCGCATAAAATCGTAAGCGTTCTATTGTGTCATTTGCCGCAGTATATGAGGCATATTGTGACACTAAAATAATAGGCGCAATACCCTTGTTGCATTACGCAGATAAAGTATTAGTTATTGTGCTGAGAAAACATCGCATTGCATTCTCTAAATCTTCAGAATTTTATGCGCACTTCATTCGATTCCATCATTGTTTACTCTCTTTTTACTTTTGTTTACTCTCCTTTGTTCAGAGATGTTAGATTCGCTTCGAAGAGAAAAAGCACGTTGAAGATCTAAGTTTTTCTAAGGGATCGGAAAAATCACTTTGTTAGCTCTCAGCAGTTGTTTGCAAACAATAGAAATCACATTTCAAACAGAATAAAATTTTTTCTCCCCGAAATTCCGTCGGACACAGTAACAGCATCGAAATGAAAGCACACAACACGCGAAATGGGAAAAAATTTCCATACGTAAACCCTTTTTTCAATTCTCTGTTTTTAAACGGCACATACGAAAGATGCGAAAAGTCTCTACTTGAACGACGCACCAATCTGCCGACTTCTGGAATATTCTGATGAAGCAATGACAAACCCTCCCCATTACCCGGGCAACTGTAGATGCCATCAGAGCAAACATCATGCAGACGCATCAAGGAATGCCTTTAGGCCTTTAAAAAATTCTATCATTCAGAGTTGCTTTTTACTTCGACTCTCTCCCTTCTATCTCTTCCCTAACATCGCAGAAAGGGAAAGAATGATTTCAGGGAGGGGAAAAAAAGTTCCAGAACTTTAAAAAGCAATATAAAGGAGTTTTTTATGGTAAAAGTATTGACCGTGAATTTTGAGCAGCGTACCAGAAAACAAATAGGAAATAAAAAAAAGGAAAATCTTCTTCCGAAAAGAGTTAGGGGGTAAAAAAGGTGGTAATTTAATGAAAAAATGTGCTGGTCTGAAGGAGATGGATCAAAAGAAGAACTTATTCTTTTATACTTTCGCTTTTTTAATTTTTCTCGTCTTCATTTTTTTCCTTCACTTTATGTATCGTGCTTATGTACCGATGAGCCGAGAAATAAAAGTGAGTTTTTAAAATGAGATTAAAATTTAAGGTCGCGGTGATGACTGGGTCGTAAACGGATCGTTATATCTTTATCCGGTTTTATTTTTAGAATGTGTTTTTGCAAGTCTCTACCTTAAAAGAAAATAAGATTTATCCATAATTGTTACATGGGTATTATACAGCTTTGTACTGTAATTACGGTACAAATTAGTAATTACGGTTAATTGTCATTTGAAGATATGATTTATAACATTTGAAAAGGAGATAGTAAGTTTTTTTTTTTCCTATATTCTGTTTGGCCGATATAGGACACAGATTTCACGAACGTCAGAAAACATCTAAGCTGTGTGTGAACTATTAATACAGGATTGTCATGCTATGTACCGTGAGACTGTGGTTCTTTTGGCATTAGTATGACGGGCTCACAAAAAATTTTCATAAACATTTAGATGCAAAAAAATTTTCCGCGTTTGATTACGCATAAATTGACAATCACTGTGTCGATTGGTACAAAGAAAGGATTCAGAAACCACAATCATGGTGCGTTAAGAGATCTGTGCATCATTCACACAGATGACGAATTTTCAATCTAAGCTTAAAAGCTTGGGAAAAAAAAAAGCAATCGACTGTACGGGTTTCTAAAATGAGCAAACCCAACAAAAACAGTTGTACATGGCCGATCAAAATTAAATTATGCGACCAATTAAATTCAGTAATGGGTGATAAAAAATTAAATTCTTTGACCGACAAAATAAACTTTTATAGTAACATGAATTACAGTTTTTCTTTTTTAAATAAGAGCAAAATATAAAAAGTAAAATATAATTAATGAAAATTAATTTAGTTATATTTATCAAATAAAAATATGGCGATTAACGTTAAGAATGGAAAATTATGAAGGCTTTATACACTGAAGTGACAAAAGTCATGGGATAGCAATATGCAAATTTTCAGATGGCAGTAGCATCGCGTAGAACAGGTATAAATGCGCAGTGCTTTCGCAGAGCTTTCATTTCTGTTCAAGTCATTCATGTGAAGAGGTTTTGACGTGATGATGACCGCACGACGGGAATTAACAGACTTTGAACGCGGAATGTTAGTTGGAGCTAGACGCATGGGTCATGCCATTTCGAAATCGTTAGGGAATTCGACATTCCCAGATCCACTGTGTCAAGAGTGTGCCGAGAGTATGAAATTTCAGGCATAACATCCCACAATGGACAGCGCAGTGGTCGACAGCCTGCACTTAATGACCGAGACCGGCGACGTCTGCAAAAGAGTCGTAAATTCTAACAGACAAGCAACACTGCGTCAAATAACCGCAGAAATCAATGTGGGACGTACAAGGGACGTCTGTTAGAACTGTGCGGAGAAATTTGGCTTTCTTGGGCTATTCCAGCAGAAGACCGACTCGAGTGCCTTTACTGACAGAACGACATCGCTTGCAGCGACTCTCGTGGGCACGTGAGCATATCGGTTGGTCCCTAGATGAATGGAAAACTGTGGCCTGGTCCGATGAGTCACGATTTCAGTTGGTAAGAGCTGATGGTAGGGTTCGAGTGTGGCGCAGACCCCACGAAGCCATGGACCCAAACTGTCAGCAAGGCTCTGTTCAAGCTGATGGTGGCTCCGTAATGGTGTGGGCTGTTTTTTCATGGCATGGACTTGGTCCTCTGGTGCGACTGGACCGAACATTGACTGGAAATGCTTATGTTCAGCTACTTGGAGATCACTTGCAGCCATTCATGGACTTCATGTACCCAAACAACGATGGGATTTTTATGGATGACAATGCGCCATGTCACCGGGCCACAACTGTTCGCGATTGGTTTGAAGAACATTCTGGACAATTCCAACGAATGATCTGGCCACCTAGATCGCCCGACATTAATCCCATCGAGCATTTATGGGACATCATCGAGAGGTCTGTTCGTGTCCAAACTCCTGCACCATCAACGCTTTCACAATTATGGACGTCTATCGAGACAGCATGGCTCAATATTCCTGCAGAAGACTTCCAACGACTTGTTGAGTCCATTCCACGTCGAGTTGCTGCACTTCGCCGGGCGAAAGGAGGGCCGACACGATATTAAGAGGTATCCCATGACTTTTTGTCACTTCAGTATAATACAGTCACACATTCATATCTTTACAAGATTCTAATTTCGGAATGTGTAAAATAAAGATCCGAAAACTGTAACGATTCTCAAGTAATTTCATCTGAAGGAAGCTCTTTACAACGGCATTGTGCATTTAAATATTTCAATAGCGTGATGTTTAAAACTGATGATTTAAAATCCCCAAGAATGAAAATATCGAACAGTTTTCAACTACGTGTGCATTGTCAACCTGCATTAATTAATCAGAACTAAATCTTCTCCCTCTCCATAAAACCAAAAGTTTACTTTGAGAACCGAATCAAGAGTAATTGCAAGAATGAAATCTTACTCTTTATTTTAGAAAAAGAAATTGTTCGAGGTAAAGGTGAACAAATTGTTTCTGCGATACATTTTGAAAACGTCTAATGAATCTCTCTGCATAATAGAATTCCTAATGGAATTTTCTTTTAATGAAGAAAGTAATTACTCGCCTGCTTGCGGCTTCCAATTAAAAAACGTGATTAAATTTTCTCCATCAAAGAATGCAGAAACAGAAGAGACAATGAATATCAATTACCGAATTTTTATTTTAAATGCAGTTGACGAATCACTAATACATTCATTATTGACTTTGCTGTTTAATTAATTAAATATTCCCTTTACATTCTAAACTGCAGTAATGAATTTTTAAATTATGGTATATTCTGAAAATTAAATTTTTAAAAATGTTTAGATACAATTTTAAATAAATTTGCACAGAAATTTTTAGAAAAATCAAATGTTTCATTAATTAGAAAAAAATTAATGTTTCAAATATTAGGAATTTTAATGTGAGGTTATTTGCCAAAAGAAACAGCAAATTTGTAACAGATTTCACTTTACCACAAGAAGCAAGACATGGTATCTGGGGTTTATGACATAAATATCCAGCGGCAAATAATGTATAGCACTAAAGCACATACCATGACAAGAGGAATCTGTTGAATCTGATTCTGATTTTATCCTGAGTTGGTTGGTATCATTATAAAAATTAGAAAAAGGCAATTTTAATCAATCATATGTATCAGGCACGCACCAAAGTATTTTGGTATTTCTTGAGTTGGATGAATAAATTAAAGCCTAAAAATTCACCGAATTTCAACATAAAATACTGAATTATAACTAATTCTCTGGCACTACAAACCATGGTGAGCCAAGACTATCTGCCTACTGGCAGATTTTGAGAGAAGCAGACATATTTTAGAAAGAACGCGTTGAATTTTTTTGCTTACTAAATAATTAATTTATTTATCAAAATCTTTGTGAAAAAAAATGTATTAAAAATTTACGAGTGGAAATGGTCAACAACTCTAGAACATATACTTAACACACATGTACTTAACAGACTTGAATTATTTCCACCATATAACCAGTAAATATTAAAGCAATAATATTATCTAACAGAAATGCAATCTTTCCGCAAAATAAAAACCATTTGAAATGATATAGACGAAAACACATTTTCATTGTACACGACACATAACTTATCTAACAAACTGGGATTCACGCTCACACAGCTTGCGAACTTCAAAGCAATAATATCTAGTATCTGCCAGAACCGTAATCCCTATTCCTCCCCGCTGCTTATCGCTTCTCAATTGCAGTGTTGCCAAACCTTCCGAGATGAACTCTATTAGGTTATTATCAATAATTGATGAACACGTGATCACGGGTTTGAATTTCTCCAGTTTCGGTCCAAATCTGAATGCCCGCTTTTGAGGGCTTGAACTGGTGGGGCTGAGTATGCCCGATACGGTTGCAGTGATAATGATGGATTGATTGCAAATGAATCCTCGAATGCCACGTCTGCTTATAATCTGGTATTCATCTTCAGATGCCAGTTCCAATAAGTGAGTTTGAAACTTTTTGCCATAAGAACGTGGTTAGGACGACAATTTACTTTGATGGTTTAACATAGTTCGAATCCATGCAAAGGAATATACGTGAAAAAAAGAATAGAATTCGAAATGTTATTGTTACATAGAAATATGCATAAATAAGTTTAAATTTATCACTTGTATATTGTTTCATAATATGAATTACAATATATATATACATACATATATAAAGTTTGCGTCAAATACCAAAAAATATGATTTTGGATCCTTGCAGTTGCAGTTAATACCTTTCTGACAGAGGATGTCTTTTAAATTCTAGTTAAATACTTTTTCTTATCAAATGGCGTGTTACAATTGGTTTTTTCTATGCCATTACTGGTTATGAGTAAAAAATTTTGGTTAATACTGTAAATGGTTTTAAAAGTAATTTTATCAAGTACAGGTAAAATTTGAATGTAAAATAAAGTAAATAAGCGGGATCACAGATGATTAAATACATATACTATAATACTGGCATATATATATAATTACATATTATTTATATATATAGATATATATATATATTATATATATATAATATTTAGCATATAATGTATATATATATATATATAATATTGACAAACTATACTATTCTTGACTTCAATTCAATACATAATAAAAATACTATCATATAACCAGCATCCATTTTCATAATATTGACGTAAATATTTACTTGAAATGTAACGTTCGATCAAATGCAAAAATGTTTCTATGTCGAGCAGACATCTTATATCAAATAGGGACTGGTGCTCAATAAATCGTGCCAGATACCTATCACGATAAAATATGCCTATAGTATATTGTTTGAAAGAAATTTCGGACATTTTCCTCGTCATCTAGCAATACTTACTGCTTTTGCTTTCCCTCTTCCAGCTTCGTTTTGAAGAGTTCAACATGCATCTGAAAGACGGTCACTGTCAAAGACGGAACATATTTGTTTTGTTCTTTTCGAAGGATTCCGATATTGCAGGCAAAATTTTTTTGTGTTTACTTTTTCAAAAAGGATATAAAGACGACACTCCAAGGATATTTTGTTCTTGTTGGAAGTTAAAAGGTTAAAATGATTGTGACATGTGAAGAGTAAATAGATTTTTTCACTTTTTATCTGTTTTTACACTAGAAAATTTATATTTAAAAAGATATTTTCATCCGCAATGATTTATTTTACTTGATAAGTACATCTTTGGTGTCAATTAAAATATTTCAATATTTGAAACCCAAGAGCAGTGTATTTATAGATAAATAGGAATTTATTATAAACTGGAATATGCAAATTTAATTTGGAAACAATTAATTTTATTTCTAATGATTTTGCCAAATTTTAACCTTCAAGAGAGTTTTGAGCAATTTTTTTATTAAATACTAAATCTTTATAAAATCATTCTTCGATAAATTTATTATCAGGAGTAAAGTTTCTTTTTTTAAATCAGTTAAATTGTATTCCATATTGTTATATTTACAAAAAAAAGTATAGTCACATTTAAAGAAAATAAAGATTATATAACTGCACGAATTTGTAATTACAAACTATCATTTTATTATTATATTATTATCTGGAAGTATTAAAAACTATACCTCTTTTTATAAGAATTTGTATTAAAATTATCATCTGAATTAAAAATCATCTCATATCTTAAGTAATAACCTTAAGTTAATTCTTATAATATCAAAACGATTGTTTAGTTAACATTCTGAAATGAAATATTGATTCAATAACTTTGCAAACTTGATTTTTGCTTCTTAAAACAACATTTACTTGTAAATATTTCTTACGTTAAAAAAAAAAAAAATGATAAATAAATGCAGAAATATTTAAAGAATTTATTTTCACAATTTGTACGAGGGCCTGATGACGAGTGGCTAGTACTGTGGCTCTTGGTACCACAAGTTTTGGGTTTCGTGACCCGGTGGTGCCATGGTTTATATTGGTTCAAAATTCACTTTAAACTGTAGGTCCCGGGGGTATAACATTTTAGGTCCTAGCATATCTTCAAACTACATTGGCAATAGTGAAATAGTGGTTCAATAACTGTAATGCCAGCTGAACCGGTTACTTAATTAACATTTTAGGGTAACTTTTTAATAATGACACTCTTGATCTTTGTTCCATAAAACAACATTTATTTGTAAATTAAAAAAGAAACTGCCATTACAAATGCAAAATCTTATTTATTTATTTAAAGAATACATTTTCACGATTTGCAGTTTTATTTAAAACAGACTTCCGTTAAGCGCAGTGCCTCACAAAGATTTCGCTCTTATGTGATTCTCTTTATAATTCCAAGCAAAAAAAAAAACAGAAATAACACAAGACATTTCAAAACACAAAAAATATTAAGTTTCTTTCTCTTAATAAAGTAAGAGTTACTAAATATATATACATACATTTCTGAATTGTAAATAGCTAAAAAAATTCAAGAAGGAAAAGCAAAGAGCAAAGGAACCAGTTACAATCCCAGTCCTATTCATGCAAGAATACATTTCATGAAATCCAATATATGCATGTGAGCAGATGCCCTTGGATGATGACCTGTTTATCTTTCCTGTGATAACTGTCTAAGTGATGGCTATGATGACTTGTATAGGATGATCTGTATAATTTGATATCTACCTGACTGACTGCAGTGTGTGATCTGACTATATAACCTGTTAGGAAAGACGTATATATGATGAAATGAGTCCCAACAGTATAATTACTGTCCTGTTATAAAATGACACCTATTATCATGATTTATTTGAAAAAAAAAAAACATATTTTTATAAATCGTTTTTGAAAATAATTGTTATTGATCAAGAATATATTCCGTTTTGTTTTTCAATTGTCCTCTATGAATGGTTAAAAGACCATAAGTCAAAAATAAATCCAAACATATATGAAAACACAGAACATTATTTTAAAATCTATGATATCAATGAAAATTTTTTTCCCACGCTGCTATGGAAGTAAGGGTAAAAAGAGAGAGAGAAAAAAAACACCCAGTGAATAAAATAAATAAATAAAAATCCGCTAAGCCTTTTCTAAACTTCCGCAAGATGTCAACGCCTTAAAAGAGACACTTTTTATTTCAGCAGAGAATAAGAAAAACAATAACGAAAACTACTTTCTGAACATGGATCCCCCATTTCTCAATTTCTTCTTTTCTTTCTAGTTAGAAATCGAAATTGAGAAACTTTTTCAGTTTGGCAACTGAAAATACGTTCCCATTTTCGAAAAGTCTAATTTTTTTTCTTAAAAGATCTTCTTTAAATTGCGATTCAAAACTTTTAAATGCGGGTTTCTTAGATGAAGACTCTTAATTAAAAAGACTCTGGCCTTGAAAACTATTATTTTCTATCAGTCAAATAAAGTGGAAGTAAAAATTTAGTTGAAAACAGTTTTTCGTATTAATTTATTATTCATAAGTGAATCAGTAACATAAAAAAATTGTTTACAGAGTTCTTCAAACGTGAATTTGTAAAATAACTTTTTTTCTGCATCGTTCAAATATTATTAAATCATCAGTACCAATTTACATTTTCAATTTAGAAAGTATATATTTTTACTCATAAAATTATGTCTGTTGTTTTGAGGTGGTTTTTTCTTGTATTGGACGACTTTGAATAATTCTTATTGATTTAATTTTTTAATTTCTTTTACGAGCTTTTGGTTTAGTTTTTTTAAAATTTTTCACAAGCTTTTTTATACATAATATTCATTTAATTTTTTTCACGTGATGAAATAATGTAAAATTGTTCAAAAAGATTGTATGATGAAAGCAAAGACAATTTTTATTTCAAAGTGAAAATGAGATGTTTCAAAAAAAGAAAATCGTTTGAATTTTGTAGCATTATATTTTTAATTTGCTGTTATACGTTTTTTTCTACATTTAATTTTTAAATTGTATGAGTAACCAGTAAGCTAATTACATTTTTATTATTTATGTTTGTTATTTTCTGTAATATGTTTATTATCATTTGCAAACATAACTTTCATTCTGGTATAAAACTGCATCCACAAAAATGCACTGTTAGAAAAATTATTATTTCAAACAAATTTATTTCACCATGACCAAAAATTTCATTAAAAAAATTTAAAATTGAATATTAATTTGGCAAATTTAATCGATTGTATATTTTTTTGGGAGACCCTGTCTAAGTGTTTTGCCAGCTGAATTAGAACAAAAATTTTTTTTTTTCTTGTGATATGGTCAAGATTTAAATTACAAAAATCAAGCATAAAGTTTGAATTTCTATTAATCTTTTTTAATCTAAAATATCTTTAAATATAATAAATTGAAGTTCGTAAGTGTTTTTCACTTTTTATTTATTTATTATATTCTATTTCATTTCAATTTCCTCCTATAAAAAGAGAAATTTAGAAATGATTTTTGGTGTGTTTTAAATATTCATTTGTTGAATTCCATTGATCATATTTAATATTTATAAGCATTTTTAACGTTAATATTATAATATAAAAAAGAATATTTGTCAACGCTTAAAACTACAACATATATTTTTAAATATAATAAATATTAGTAAAGATATGATGAATTACTAGTATTTGCGTAAAAAAGATTAACGATTACAAGAAGTAATAGTTTTATTGGTATAAAATAAAAACAAGTAATATGAAAAAAAAAATTTTAAAGTCAAAATATTGCAGAAAGTCCTTTATAAATAATTTTCATTCATTTTTTAAGTTTTATCTTGCGCCATCTATTGGTAGATATACAGCAAATTAAATCTGAAAAACTAAAATTAATTAATTAAATTTAATTACTGAATTCAAATTTGAAAAACTGTATTAACATAAGTGTCATCCACTACAAGTTCAAAAAATTTATTTGAATTGAGTGGATGAAATAAAAAACAATTTATTAACGATTGAAAATTTAGACAAGATATATATAGGGAGAGTGTGAGCTAATAGAAGGAATTGAATGAAAAAAACACTACTAGTTTATTTAAATAAATGTATTTACTCCATTGATACCGTAAATTAGAGAATATTCATTTTACCAACAGTGAATCAGTTATTAAAAAAAAAACTTTCAAAGCAACTTATTTTTAAATTAATTAGCACAACCATCTTTATTTTTGAAAAAAAAAAAATATACTTTACTGTTTATTCCAAATTCCTTCCAATGTACATGCTTTAAGTGTATATTATTAAAAAAGATGTCCAGTTATGTATAGTAAAAAAAAAAATAAATTTTCTCTACAATAAAATTATTAGATTTCTTTTTTCATACGATGTTCTAGCATTATAGCAATTATTTATTATTATCTAAAGTTTTGAATCAAATTAAAAAACATAAGAAATCAATTTAACTAGAAATCCTCTAGAAAAGGTTCTTCAAATAAAACGAAAAATTTCTTAAAAATTAATTTTCCGAGGAGTATGAGAAGCCTCGTCTTTTACTTGAGTGAGCTGATAATTTGCCGTTGAGTGGATTTCTACTTTAATTCTAATTAAACAAATTAATATTCAAGCACGAGAACTCCCAGCAGCAATTTGGGCTCCATTCTGCGAGTTACTCAATGAGAACCTTAATGATTGTTTGTTGAAAAGATTTCAATCTCTTCTGTAGTGTCTCGCAACGAGCTCAGAAATTAATTTTTAACGAAAGGTAATTAGTTGAAGGGAAATATTCCTCAGTAATTGCCGGAAAGTTTATTTATAGTGTAAAATCGTGAAAGGATTTGACGTTTGAAATGAAATCGCTTCACGTGGCAATAAATTTATTTTACACCAAATAAAATAGTAAAATTTAGTGGAAGAAAATTAACTATCACTAACACACATACGCGAAAAACTTTTATCCGAAAATATTATAATAGTGAAAACTTAGAAAATTCATTATCAGAAACCAGTTTTGTTTATCATTGTTTTTTATAAAAAATGGAGTAGGATGAAATAAAAGTACTGAAATTGAAGTAATTAATTTATTGAAATGTAGAATCATTTAAAATGAATGGAGAATTTTGAGGTCCTACTTATTTATACTTTGAATATAATACAGAGCCTATGAATTCATTGATTACAAAATAGAAAATGTAAATTTAGTATGATCAGAAAACTCAATTTCTTTTAGTACCATGTTGATGAAAGTTTTTATAATAATGAAATAAAGGAGTTCGTTGCGATCTTGTCAAGTGAAGTTATATCTTATGTCTATGCTGAATATGGTCAGGTTAATTTGTTGGCTAGAAAGGTAAACTGCTTATAGATTAAAAATATTTAGTTTTCCGTACTCCCCCTACATCAAAGTTGTAAATGTCTGTTGAACACTTATATTTTAGCTTAACAAAATCGACAATTTGTATATGCCATATACATATTGATGTATTTAAAATAAAATTATTTTATTTTATTTTTCATTTTTTATAAACCATAATTATGGGTTTTTTCTCCAAAACAAAAGTAACATACCACTTCGGAAAAAGTACATATAATATTAAGTATCAAATAAATGAATAATTTTGAAAACCGTCACAAGACATTTAAAAGTATTTTCTGCAAAATTATATTTATTTCACTCATTTATGTTTTAAAAATGGTGTATTTACATTTACTAAAATTCGGTAGAATGTAATTCAACAAGTTATTGATTATTTAATTAAAAAACTTATTTCACGTCAATAAACGGAATAATAACGCTATCCGTATAGTCAAACGAATTTATCTTTCTGTCTTTCATTAAATGCCGTATTTGTCAAAACATACTTTTTCAATTCCACACGTGCAATAACATCCAGCTCATAAAACAGTGCCCAGTGACATTAGATATTAAATAAACCTGCCGCGTCCGTTAACATAAACATCTCCGTGCTCCAAAACTTCCTGCAATCTCCGGTTTGGAGCAAGCTCATCATCCCCAATCCTCCTCCTTCCTTACTCATGGCCGGATTACGCATCCCTATCAAACACAGAAGCGTCGTCATTAACCCCTCAGCTGGAAACCTCCCCGGACTGCTGGACTTGAATTCATTCGGATAGTTGGATTCTGTCAACTGCATCCAAAAAGAGTGGACAGGCATTTCGTCTTCGTCAGGGCGACGTGCGGGACAGATTCGGATTTAACGAGCTCCTTAACCCTTCCCAGTTTTCGTTTTGGGACGCAACAGGGAGGGTGTGGATTATGAGTCCATCAGATAATGGTTCTGACTTGTTTATACAAATTAAAATAGCGACTGTAGTTAACTGACTTGAAGTGGACAGACATGGCGTTTATGTCCTATGTAAGACTAGAATGTAATATAGTCATTTTCATATTTATTTAAGGTTGGTGCAAATAAAGCTTTTTTAAATTACCATAAATAAGGTGAAATTCTTATACATCTTATATATTGTTTAATACTTAAAGTGATATTTATCGATTGGTCAGACGAAATCGATTATAACATTTAAACTACTCAATGGGTTCTTTCAACATTAGAATGTTTTCAATAATAGTATACTCGATGGAATCTTCTCAAAATTAGGACAACTCCATACTTGTTTCAAAATTAGGAACACTCCCTGGCTTCTAACAAAATTAGGACTATTCAATGGAATCTTGCTTAATAAGGAACACTCGGTGGTACAAGTAAAATTAAGGTACCAGGTACCATCAAATACTTTTAAAGGGCAAACTTTTGGAAAACTATAACTAACACTTTTATTAACTGTGGTCCCGTATAGGAGATGCAGTAAAATAAAATGTTTATGGCATTTCTCTGCATCCACAATCTCCTTACAAGTTTAATATAATTATTAATAAAATTAATTTTATTAAAATTATGTGTATTTCTGGATACCACTTCATCGAATCAATAACCAATGGTTTTTCCATCTACCTATTTTTGTTTAAAAATGGATAAAGCTCGATTCACGATGCCAAAGTGGCGACCGATCACAAGTCTTGCAAGTGACTCTCTGAAGGCTTGTTATTTGTTGAATCACTCGCGTGCTTGACGCTTTAAAAATACGGATTAAAAATGTGTAAACTCCGCATGAACCTACATATTTGCAGAACAATTTGGCCGTTATGTTCCACTGCTACAAAGGTCTGGCGTGAGAGAAATGGAAAGTTGTCGTTGCCTTCCTTTCCAGGGGCAACTGCCTCGAATGTGAGTTGTTGTATGGGACCAAAAGCCCAGAAAACTCCCACTAATTAGCCTGATTATAGATGCGAGAACACTTTACAAGCTTTTATAGTTATCATCAAGTATCCCTATTTCTGAAAGCAATGACTGCAATGGATAGCGCCAGTGGATTTTTAATTGTATTTCACACTTTAAGTGTTGCAGACTTTATCTTTAAGGGTTACCGATATTTAACTGGTAGTTTTGGAATTTTAAATGTATTAGTGCAGTTTTTGTTCCCACAAAAGCGGAATAATTTATTGTTGTTTCGCGCATTATATGAGCCATATTATGAAACTGAAAAATAAGCGAAATATCTTTGTTGTTTTACGCAAATAAAGTTTCCGTTATTGCGCTGAGAAAATTTCGCATTGCATTCTTTAATCCTCTGAATTTTATGCCGCTTCAATCGATTCCATCATTTTTTCATTTCTTTTGTTTTACACTTCTTTTCGTTTCACTAGATGCCAGGTTAACTTCAAAGTGATAAAAATCACAAAATCACTTTGTTAGCTCTCTGCAGTTACCAAACAATGGAATCACATTTCAAACAGAATAAAATTCCTCTCTCCGACATTCCTTCCTACAACAGTAACAGCATCAAAAAGAAAGCACACAGCATGTGAAATGGGAAAAATTTCCATACAAACCCGTTTTTCAATTCTCATCTTTCTTTAAACGGCACATACGAAAATATGCGAAAACTCTCTACTTGAATGACGCACCAATCTGTGACTTCTGGAAACTTCTGGTGAAACAATGGCAAACCACTCCCCCATTACCGGGAAACTGCAGATGCCATCAGAGCAAACATCATGCAGACGCATAAAAGGGAATGCCTTTAAAAAATTCTATCATCCAGAGTTGCTTTTACTTCGGCAGCTCTTTCCCTTTTTCTCTGTCTATCTCTTCCCCAACATCACAGAAAGGGAAAGAATGATTTCAGGGGGGGAAAGGAAAAGTCCCAGACTTTTCAAAAGCAATATAAAGAAGTATTTTATGGTAAAGGTATTGACCGTGAATTTTGAGCAGCGTACCAGAAAAACAAATAAGAAATAAAAAAATAAAAAATCTTCTTCCAAGAAAAGAGTTAGGGAGTGGGGTAAAAGAAAGGGGTAATTTAATGAAAAACGTGCTGGTCTGAAGGAGATGGATCAAAAAAGAACTTGTTCTTTGTTCTTTTACTTTTTCAATTTTTCTCGTCTTCATCTTTCCTTCACTTTATGTATCGTGCTTATGTTCCGATGAGCCAGAAATAAAACTGAATTTTAAAAGGAGATTAAAAATTTAAGGTAATTTACGATGGCTGAGACGTAAGCGGATCGTTATATCTTCATCGGTTTTTCTTTAAAATATAGAATAAATTTCTTGTAAGGCTCTACCTTAAAGAAAAATGAGATTTGTTCATAATTGTTACATGGTGTTATACAGGTTTATATTGGAGTTTCCTTTTATTAATTGTAAATAAATAAATATTGTATATTTTTTTTATTCCTTGTGGCAAAAGCCTTAATTTAGTTTAAAAAAATGTTTTATAAATTTGCTAAAGATACGATTCATAACATTTGAAGGCTGAAGATGGCTAATTTTCTTTCAATGTTCTGTTTGTCCGATTTGTGACCCAGATATGACGTACACAGGTAGCCTCAAGCTGCTGCAAGTATGCGCATGCTAGCTGTTATGTAGAAGCGGTTGATGCTTTCAACTTTCATGTTTGGAGATATCTCAATCGGATTGGAAAATGTTGTGTTATGAAAATTGATTCAAATGTTTACAAAAGTGGTCATTACGGAGTCATTTTGAAAAACATTTTTAGATACATTTTTTTAAACATTTTAGAAATAGAAGATTATATAACGTTTATTATTTGGGATACATAAATGGCAACTTCGTACATAACAAAGCAATATTTACCTTTTTCTTCATTATTACAAGAAAAAAAAAAAAAAAAATCTAAACATTGTTGTTTATTCGATTTCTGATATCTCATATTTAAGAAAAAATATTACGTAAGTATTTATTTTATTACTCAGAGGATCTAAATTAAAGATTTTCACAAAATTTAAATTCAAGGAAAGAAATATTTAAAGAATTTTAGTTAAAATTTCCCTTTTGTGGAAAGGTATGCAATGGAATGCAAGGAACATTAACAGAATTGGCCAAAGTGTTTTACAAATTATAAACGGCGACATTGGCCAAATCTTGTTTTTGCAGTGGAAGACACTATTTTCTTTTCTAAATGATCAACGTACATACTTTTATGGAAATATTATTGAAAATCATTTTATTTATCTTTGATAATACAGTCCTTTTTTTTTGAAAATGAACTTTATCAGTTCTTGTGATATATTAGCATTCTTTGTTATAATATAGGCCACGTGCTGAGTTGGCCGATGTAATATTTATAAAAATGGAAATCTTATATAGAATTCTATTTTTAAGAGATTAAAATTAATTAAATTTTAAAATTAAATACTTGGAGATGAAAATTAAATTTTTTGTTCTATCAAAATTAAACTACGTGATTGATTAAATTAAGTAATGGACGATTAAAATTTTATACTTGCTTTTTTTTATCTTTAAAATTAACTTTATAGTAACATAAATTATAGTTTTCTATTTTGAATAGGATGAAAATTTAAAACGCAAAATATTATAATTAAAAATTAAATCAGTTATATTCATCAAATTAAAATATAGTGACTAATGTTAAGAATAGAAAATTGAAAGCCATTATAATATAAACATTCATTCATATCTTTACAAAAATTCTAATTTTGAATGTTAAAAATAAAAATATGACAACTTAAGATTCTCAAGTAATTTCCAGAAGGAGCTCTTTACAGAAACAGAATTACTCATTTTAATATTTTCAATAACTTTACTTTAAAACCAGTGTTTAAAAATCCCCAAGAATGAAGATATCGAACAGTTTTAAATTACGAGTCATTGTCGAACTGCGTTAATTAATCAGAACTGAATCTTCTCTCCCCATAAAACCAAAAAAGTTTACTTTGAGATCCGAATCAAGAGTAATTGCAAGAATGAAATCTTATTCTTCACTTTAGAAAAAGAAATTCTTCAAGAGGTACAGGTGAACACTTTTTCTGCGATACATTTTGAAAACGTCTACGCCATTAATGAATCTCTCCACATAATAGAATTCCTAATGGAATTTTCTTTTAATGAAGAAAGTAATTACTCGGCAGCTTGCGACTTCCAATTAAAACACGTGATTAAATTTTCTCTTCCATCAAAGAATGCAGAAACAGAAGAGACATATCAATTACCGAATTTTTATTTTAAATGTAGTTGACAAATCACGAATACACTTATTATTGATACTGCAATTTAATTAATTAAATATTCCCGTTAACATTCTGAACTACAGTGAAATTTTGAAATATTTTATAAAAATTAAGTTTTTAAAAATGGTTAGATACAATTTTAAACAAATTCGTGCAGAAATGTTTTTAGAAAATTCCGGTTGGATAAATGTTTCAAATATGGGGAATTTTAACTTGTTATTTGTAAAAGAAACTTCAAATATGTAACAGATTTCACTTTACCCAAGATAAACCCCAAGGGACAGGACGTGGTATCTGGGGTTTATGACATAAATCTCATGCGGCAAATGATGTATAGCACTAAAGCAAAAATATCATGGCAAGAGAAATCTGTTGAACCTGATACTGATTTTATCCTGAATTGGTTGAGGCTCAAAATGTATCGTTATAAAAATTAGAAAAAGCAATTTTAGACAATTATATATACCAAGCGCTCACCAAGAAATATGTTTTTCTTTGTGTTGGATGAAACCAAAAATTTATCGGAAGTTCAACTTAACTTACTGAGTTATAACTAATTCCCGTGGCACTACAACCCCATGGTGAGCCAAAGGTATCTGCCTACTGGCAGATTTTGAGACAAGTGATTGTTTCTTTTATATGGGTAAAAAAGGTATCAATTCTAGAACATATCATGCATATACTTGACAGATCATGAATTATTTTCAACATATAGCCAGCAAATAATAATAGCATTAATATTATGTAACATAAATGTAGTTCTTAGGCAAAATAAGAAAACCATTTCAAATGTATAGACTAAAACACATTTTCATTTTGCATGATACATATCCTATCTAACAAACTGGGATTCACGCTCACCATAGTTTACAAACTTCAAAGCAATAATATCTAGCATCTGCCAGAATCGTAATCCAATTCCCTACGCTGCTTGTCGCCCAATTGCAGTGTTGCCAAACCTTCCGCGAGGAACTCTATTAGGTTATTATCAATAACTGATGAACACGTGATTACGGGGTTGAATTTCTCCAGTTTCAGTCTAAATCTGAATACCCGCAATCTAATACTATTGTGGGCTTAAACTGGTGGGGATTGAGATGCCTCGAAACGGTTGCAGTGATAATGATGGATTGATTGCAAATATAAATCTTCAGATGCCACGTCGGCTTATAATCTGGCATTCATCTTCGGATGCCAGTTTCAATAAGTCAATTTTGAAACTTTTACCATAAGAACATGGTTATGAGGACAATTTACTTTGTTGTTTGTATATAGTTTGAATTGATGCCAAAAAATATATGTGAAAAAAAAAATAATGCTGTACAATACGAAATGTTATTGTTACATAGAAATGTTATAAATAAGTTTAAATTTATTACTTGTATATTGTTCCATAATATGGGTACAATATATATAATAAGTCTGCGTCAAGGAACAAAGAAGATTTTGGATCCTTGCAGTTGCAGTTAATAGCTTCTGAAAGTGGTTGTGTCTTTGAATTATAGTTGAATACTTTTTCTATCAAACGGTGTGTTAAAATTGTTTTTTTGTATGCCAGCATTGGCTATGAGAAATAAATTTTGTTTATTACTGTAAATGGTTTTAAAAGTAATTTTATGTAGTACAGATAAACTTTGAATGCAAAATAAAGTAAATAAGCGGACTCACAGATGATAAATTTACTTATTATATTTATATATAATACATTGACAAACTAAGCTATATTCTTTACTTCAATTCACAGTATATAATAAAATACTACCAACATATAACCAGATTCCATTTTCATAACATTGACGTAAGTACTTACTTGAAGTGCAAGTTTCGATCAGATGCAAAAAGATTTTTTTTCGAGAAGACGTCTTATTGTTATCGCTGTTGCTCAATAAATCGTGCCAGGTACCTCTCACGATAAAATATGTCTATAATGCATTGTTTGAAAAGAAATTTTGGACATTTTTTCCTCGTCTTCTAGCAATACTTTTTGTGCTTTTCCTTTCCCACCACCCGCTTCCGTTTTGGAGAGTTCAACCTGTCTGAAAGGCGGTCGCTGTCAAAGTCAGAATATTTGTTTTGTCCTTTTCGAACATTCCTGTATTGCAGTCCAAGATTGTTTTTCATGTTTACTTTTTTAGAGAGAGACGACGGTCCGAGGATATTTTTTTCTTGTACGAAGTTAAAGGTTAAAATGATCGGGGCATGCGAAGAGTAAATTGATTTTTTCTCTTGTCTGTATATGTCTTTTTTGAGAGAAACAATTAGACATATATGTATATGTATATATATATAGATATAATTTTTAGATATAGATATAATTTTTTAAACATATATACTTATATTTAAAAATGCAGTCTTTAATGAAAATAGAGATTATAATTGTACGAGTTTTTTAAATATAAACTATTATATTATTATCTGTAAATATTAAAAATTACACCTCTTTTTATAAGAATTTGTTTTGAAATTATGTTCTGAAAACTAAGAGTTAATTAGTAATCCTAATTTAATTCTTATAATATCTAGAAGGTTACTTAGTTAACATTCTAATGTTATATTAATTGAAATAATTGTTTAACAACTTGACCTTGATCCGTAAAACAACATTTATCTGTAAATACCTCTTTCTTTAAAATAAAAGAAACTGCAATTATAAATGGAAAACGTTACTTATTTATTTAAATAATATATTTTCCCTATTTACAGTTTTATTTGAAATAGATTGCTATTAAATACAATGAATCATAAAAAAAGGTTTCGCTTTTTTAGATGATTTTCGTTGTATAATTCTAAGAAAAAAAATTAACAGAAATGAAAAACATTTTAAGATTTCAGGATAAAAAAAACATAAAGTTATTTCTCTTAATAAGTAGGATTTACTAAATGTATATAATTTTTCAAATTGTTAAAAGTTAAAAAGTAAGAGCAAAGGCAAAAGACAAAGTACAAGAAACCCATTATTATCCAGAGTCTTATTCATGCAAGAACACATTTGTTGAGTCCAATAAAGGTACCTGTATATCTTTGTGATTGTGACCTGTATATCTTCTCTATGATTGTGATCTGTATATCTTCCCTGTGATGACTGACTAAATGTTGACTAATTAGACTTGTATATGATGAGATCTGTATAACCATATGTCTACCTTACTGACTGTAGTATGATCTGTATATGTGATTTGAATATATCTTAAGAATGGCGAGTATATTATGACGTAGGACATATATCTTCCCAAGAGATATAATTACTGTCTATTATACAGTGCCACCTACTATAACGATTTTTTTTGAAAGAGAAATTTATTTTTATAAATCGTTACGAAAAAATTATTATTGATCAAGGATATACTCCTTTGATTTTCAATTGTCTTCTTTGAATGGTAAAAATACCATAAGTCAAAAATATATCCAAGCAGATATGAAAAATAGAACATTAATCTTTAAAATCTATAATATCACTGGAAACGTTTCCCCCTCCGCTTTGGAAGTAAGAACGTGGGTGGAAAAAAAAATATCTTGAATAAAAAATAAAAATAAAATAAAAGCTCTGTTAAGTCTTTTCTAAACTTCCGCAAGATGTCAACGCCTTAAAGGGACACTTTTATTTCAGCAGGAAAAAGGAAGGAAAAAGAAAAACAATAACGAAAACTACTTTCTGAACATGGATCCCTCGTTTCTCAATTTCTTTCTTTTCTTTAAGTTAGAAATTGAAATTAAGAAACTTTGTCAGTTTGGCAACATAAAATAGGTTCCTATTTTCGAAACGTCTAATTTCTTCTAAAAGGTCATCTCTGATTGGAAACTTTTTAAATGCAGGTTTCTTAGATGAGGGACTCTTAATTAAAAAAGACTCTGGTCTAAAAACTATTATTTTCCGTCAGTCGAATAAATCGAAGTAAAAATTTAGTTTAAAGCAGTTTTGTCTTTTTTGATATAATATTCATAAGCGACTTTCAAAGAAAAAAAATTTTTACAGAGTTCTTGAAACATGAATTTTTAAAATAACTTTCTTTTGCATCGAGCAAATATTACTAAATCATCAGTACCAAATTACGTTTTCCAAATAGTTTGTGTTTTAAAATTTAAATCAAACTTTTTTGTTACTGTAAAATGGAATGTATTTGGAAGGAATATATTTTAACGCATAAAATTAAAGGTGTTGTTTTTAAGTAGGGTTTTCATGTCCTGAACGAATTTCAATTATTCTTATTGGTTTAATTTTTTATAATTTTCTCACGAGCCATCGGTTTTATATTTTAAAAAAATTTTTCACGAGCTTTTTATACAGAATATTGATGATATTTAATATTTTTGGCAATTTGATCAACATTAATATTATAATATAAAAAATAAAATAGAATTAATAGATATAGATAGAATGAATAGATTAAATAGAATGAATAGAATGAATAGATATTAAATAAAATGAATGTATAGATATTAAGTAGTATGAATAGACATTAAAATGAATAGATATTAAATAAAATTTTTGTAATCCTTTACAAAACATATAACAAATATAAAATATATAATAAGATGTGAGAATTATTAATATTTGATTAAAAGCCTAGGAGTAGTAATCACGTAAAACATTTAGTTTTAAACGTATAAAATGATTAAAAAAAAAACACTTCTTGCTTATTGACATAAATGTAATCAATTAGAAGACTTCACACCATTGCTACATCTTTTATTTCTTATCCCTCTTGGTAGACAGCAACATCTTGACCAGTTTAGCCGAGATTCTCATGGAAGGAGGGTATGGGGGAGGGGAGCAGCTTCTGTTGTTCTGGAGCCTGATTTGACGGTGAAAGATGGAAGTGCTTTCAGGAGTAATTTTAAGGAAACTGCCCGTATTTTTTTTTTTTTTAAATATCTTTTATGGGAGAAAATCTGGAAAGGAAACTTCCACCATTTAGTCCGACTCACGAGGCAAGATGCTGAACATCACAAACGCCATCGAAAATCATCGTTTTTGAATTAGTGTCTACAACAAAGCCGCCAGCGGCGCGTTTGCCACAGAGCCACCAGTCGGGCATTGATACCGTAAAATTAGTACATTCATTTTACTAACTATGAATGAATTAGTAAAAAAGCTTTCAAAACAACATTTTAAATTAATTTCCACAGTCCATTTTTATATTTAAAAGAAAAAGCCCTTTTATTCCAGATTGATTATTATGTAGATGTTTTAAGAGTATATTATTAAAAAAATAATTCCATTCAATTATGTATGGGTAAAAAAAAATAAAAATAAAAATGCACTGCATTTTTTTCTTTCTACACTAAACTTGTTAGCTTTCATTGTCGTATGATATTCTGCCATTACAGCAATTATTTTTTTTATTTAAAATTTTAAATCAAATTAAAGAAGATAAAGGGAAATTAATTTAACGACAAGATCTCTGGAAAATGTTCGTTAAAATAAAACGAAAAATTTCTTAAAAATGAATTTTCAAGGAGTCTGAGAAGCCTCGTCTTTTACTTGAGTGAGTAGATAATTTGTCGTTGAGTGGATTTCCACTTCGAATTCCTAATTAAACAAATTAATATTCGACCATGAGAACTCCCAACAATTTCGCTCCATTCTGCGAGTTGTTCAATGAGAACCTTAGTGATTGTTTGTTGAAAAGATTTCAATCTCTTCTGTAGTGTCCCTCAACCGAGCTCAGAAATTAATTTTTAACAAAAGGTAATTGGTTGAACGGAAATATTTCTCAGTAATTGCCGGAAAGTTTATCTATTATGTAAAATATCATGAAAGGATTTCATGTTTAAATGATCGCTTGACGGGGCAATTATTTATTTTATATAATTAAATTAATAAAATTTACTAAAAACAAAATAGACTATCGCTAGCATGAAAAAATTCATTTTCTTTTATCCGAAAATATTAAAAAAACTTAAAACTTAGAAAAATCAGTTTTGTTGACGATGGTTTTTTATAAAAAAATATAGTAGGATGCAATAAAATTATTGAAATTACTGTAAATAGTTTATTGAAACATAAAAATCATTTAAAAGGAATGAAGAACTTAGATGACCCTACATATTTATACTTTTAAAATCATACATAGCCTACGAATTCGATACACATTGATTATAAAGGTGTAAATTTAGTAGGTTGAGAAAACTCAATTTTCTTAAATAGCATAATGATTTATTTAAGTGATGTATGAAATATAGAGATCTGTGTGATCTTGTCAAGCGCCATTATTCTTTATGCCTGTGCTGGGTAAGGGCATGTTAAATCTGTAGGCTCGAATGTCTAAATATCTTGAATGTATATAAAATCTTATTATAATATATTATATAATATCTTGAACTATATATCTAGATATAATAGAATGTACACCACTTTGAAGCTGTTTTTTTTTAAAATAATTACTTTTGTCATTGTTGAACATTTGTGGGTTTGTGGGATTAATCTCTAAAATTAATTATGAATATTCTCTAATCTTTAAAAAAATCTCTTATTAATCTCTAAAACAAGTAATATATCTGCTTCCCGAGGATAATGTAAGTATGGATAGATATTAAGTATCAAGTGTAAGTAAATTTTTGATAAACTTTCACAAGTCATTTAAAAAGTATATTTATTTCACTCATCTCTGGTTTTTAAAAATGATTTGTATTTACACTTATTGAAATTCGTTAAAATAAAATTCAATAAGTTATCTATTATTATAAAAACTTTACATATCATTAAATGAAATAATAACGCTATCCATATATTCTAACGAAATAATATTTAACTGTATTTCATTAAAATGTCATATTTGTCACAACATACTTTTCCAATTCCACATGTGCAATAACATCTCGCTCATAAAACAGTGCCCTTGACATTAGATATTAAATAAACCTGCCGCGTTTGTTACGGTTAAACATCTCCGTGCTCCAAAACTTCCCGCAATCTCGGCTTGGAGCAAGCTCATCACCCTCCCCCCTTCCCCTCCCACTGCCGGATTACGCACCCCAGCAAACACAGAAGCGCCGTCATTAACCCCTCCGGCTGGAAACCTCCAAGGACTGCTTGACCTGAGAATTTATTCCCGGACAGTCGGATTCTGTCAACTGCATCAAGAGTGGACAGGCATTCCGTCTTCGTCAGTGCGACGTACAAGACAGATTCGATTTAACGAGCTCCTTAACCCTTCCCGGTTTTTCCGCTTTGGGGACGCAACAGGGGGTGGTGTGGATTGTGAGTCCATCAGATAAGGTCGGACATGTTTTATACAAATTAAAAGTAGTGACTGTAGCTGAACTGACTTGGAGTGGACAGGCGAGGCGTTTGTGACCTATGTAAGGACTAGAATGTAATATAATCATTTCATATGTATTTAAAAGAGGTTCAAATAAAGCTTTGAATTTAAACAATCATAAATTGAGGGAAATTAATATTTTTCTAATATTGTTTAACACTTGCCCAAAGTGACAATTACCGATTTCGTCAGACAAAATCGATGATATCTTTCCAAATTAGAACTACTCGATGGGATCTTTTAACATTAGAATCTTTCAATAATACTACTCGATGGAATCTTCTTAAATTAAGAAATAGTATCTTTTTAAATTACTTTTGAACAATTCCATAGATTTTTTAAAAAAAAAATTAGAATCTGTCAAAATTAGAATGCACTGATGGATTCTTACAAAAATTAGAACTATTCAATGGAATCTTTCTTAATAAGGAACACTTCATGATACAGGTAAATTTAGGTACAGGTGTTATCCAAATGCCATAAAGAAATCTTCTGAAAAATTACTTGATAATTAAAATGCTTTTATTAACCACGGTCCTCCATAGGAGGTGCGGAAAATAAAACGTTTATGTTATTTCTCTCCCCACACTTCCTCACAAGTATAATATAATTATTATTAAAATTATGTTTTTATTAAAATTGTGATGTCATCTATGGATAACTGGATATACCACATCGACGAATTTATAGCTACATTTATGGTTATTCCATCTACCTATTTTTTGTTTAAAAAAAGGGTAAAGTTGATTCATACCAAATCGTCACGTGACGAAGCATGAGTTTTTGACCAAACACAAGCCTTAGTGAGGAGTTTCTGAGCTTTTTGATGACGAAAGATTCACGTCTCAGCTTTTCTACTCTTTAGTGTGAATGTGGCTTAAGAATTGTAAATTTTAATATTCGTTTATATTTACATCACGTGAAAAAATATATTTGCAGAACAATTGGTGAGCATCATGTTCCACTGCTACAAAACATCAGCACGATGAGCGATGAGGAAATGATGTTGTCTTCCTTTAGGGACGACTTCCTCAAATTTGATGGCTGTATAAGATAAAATCCTGTGGAACACTCGCACCAATTAGCCTGACAAATCGATGCGAAGACACTTTACAATTAACATCAAGTATCCTCTTTTCTGAAAACGATGCCTGTAATGGGTAACTCCAGTGTATTCGAATCTCATCCGCACTGCACTTTAATTAGGCACGCTAACATGAGTTGTTGCCAAGGTTATCTTTGTTATTCGTGTTATCTTATCTTTGTATTTAACTGAAATTTTTGTTTATTATATTGTGTTGTTTGACACAATATTTGGGCATATTGTGATACCAAAATAATATAGGTGAAACATCTTTGTTGCTTTACGCAGAAACATGTTTACGTTTTGTGCTGAAAAAATATCGCATTGAATTCTTTAAATCCACAGAAATTTATGTATACTTCGTTCGATGCCATCATTGTTTCATTTCTTCCATTCACACTCCTTTTGTTTAGAGATGCTAGATTCACTTCAAAGGTAAGGCACATCGGAGATTGTTTCCTAAGAGATCACAAAATTACTTTGTTAGCTCGCAGCAGTTGTTCGGAAACAACAGAAATCACATTACAAGCAGAATAAAAATTTCTCTCTCCGAAATTCCATTTTTGATAAACAAGGTTTTTTTTTTTTTTTTTTTTTTTTTTCTTTTTCTTGCAAATAAACTTTTGACTGTCCTTGTGATAAGTTAGCATTCCTTGTTGTAATATAGGCCATGTGATGAGTTGGTCGATGCAATATTATAAAATGGAAATCTTATATAGAATTCTTATTTTTTTAGAGATTAAAAATTAAGTATTTTTTAAAATTAAATACTTGGGAAATTAAAATTAAATTTTTTTTTATCGAAATTAAATTACGTGACTGATAAAATAAGTAATAGAGGATTAAAATTGTATACTTGAAATTTTTTGATCTTAAAATTAACTTTATAGTGACATAAATTATAATTTTCTGTTTTGAATAAGATGGAAATTTAAAATGCAAAAAATATATTTAATAAAAATTATACCAGTTATATTCATCAAATTAAAATAGAGTGATTAATGTTAAGAATAGAAAATTGAAAGCCATTATAATATAAACATTCATTCATATCTTTACAAAATTATAATTTCTGAATGTTAAAAATAAAAAAATATGACAACTTAAGATTCTAAAGTAATTTCAACTGAAGAGAGATCTTTACAGAAACAGCATTACTCATTTTAATATTTCAATAGCGTGATTTAAAACGGATGTTTAATAATCCCCAAGAATGAAGATATCGAATAGTTTTTAAACTACGAGTGCATGATCAAAATGCATTAATTAATCAGAACTAAATCTTCTATCCACCTGAAACCAAAAGTTTACTTTGAGAACCAAATCAAGAGTAATTGCAAGAATAAAATTTTTCTTCTTTACTTTAGAAAAAGAAATTTTCGAGAGGTAAAGGTGAACACACTTTTTCTGCAATACATTTGAAAACGTCTAATGAATCTCTCCACAGAATAGAATTCCTAATTTAATTTTCTTTTAATGAAGAAAGTAATTACTCGGCTGCTTGCGACTTCCAATTAAAAACGTGATTAAATTGACTCTTCCATCAAGAATGCGGAACAGAAGAGACAACGAATATCAATTGCGGGATTTTTATTTTTAAATGCAGTTGACAAATCACTAATACACTTATCATGGACTCTGCTGTTTAATTAATTAAATATTCCCTTTTAGCATTCTGAACTGCAATGAAATTTTGAAATAGTTTATAAAAATTAAAATTTTTAGATACATTTTTAAAAAGAAATTCAAAAATATAGAATTTTTTTAGACACTCCTGTTAGATAAATATTTCAAATATGTTGTATTTTAAGATGAGATTATTTGTAAAAGGAATGGCAAATAAGTGGCAGACATAATCTTATCCAAGTTAACTGCAAGAGACCAGGCATGGTATGTGGAGTTTATCACATAAATCTCCTGCTGCAGATGGTGTATAATAGCACCACATACCATGGCAAGAGCAATATGTTGAACCTGATTCTGATGGCTTCATTCAAATCATATGCAGTTTGCAGATTAAATGTATACACTTTAGATTTCATGTATCCCCCCCAATGAGAAATCTGGTGAAATGATATTAGTGGAATTAGGAGGTCAAAAAAAGGGGGAAATGGCGGGAAATAACTCTTTTCACCAGACTGTTGTGTTAAGAAATGTTTGCCAGAAAATCCCACATGTGGCGAGAGCCGGATTTAGATGAAAAAGGCCCTAGGCTATTCCACTTATGGAGGCCCTTTCTGCCTCCCCTTTTTAAGTTTGTAAATTACATGAGAGACAATAAAATACATCATTACAGTGATATATATCAATATGTTATGAAACATGTTGTGATGGGTACTCATCTTTCTAAAAATGTGTCACGGATGGTAAATAAAAAAAGACGCGTACACTTATTTGACATTTATTCTCAACACCCTATATAGGTACTTGTGACAATAAACTAATCAAACATAACACACAACATTTACAAAGAAACAAAAATTCAAATAAAAAAATCTTTGACTACGAAAATAAAAATATGCAATAAAAATTATCATATTTTCTATCAAATTAAATGAAATATATTCAATAAACAAATTCAATTCAGATACATTTATTTCATAATAATTCGTATTTAAAGTTTAAGTATGAATTATTATGAATTTCAAGTTTTAAACTTTTATTCAAATGTAAAAATACAGATCACAAAAAAAGAAAATCTCAAATTGTATATCATATTAAATTTTTGTGCAATCTAGTATATACAAACGAATGACCCAATGAGCCGAACGCGTTAAATCTTAACAATACATTTTTATGTTTGTTTATTAGTCATGTGTGTAGAATTTCTCCTTGTTTTCGATTCAGTGTTTTAATGTTTACTGTTTTAGAATAGTGTAATTCTAATTTTTGCTAACAATTTGAATGTAAGGCCCCTCTTACCTGAGGGCTAGGCTGAAGCCTGAGTTACCCTATAGAAAAACCCGGCCCTCCATGTGGCAGGCGCCATCTTTTATCCCATGTGATGTCAGATAGAGCATTTCTCTGTTGCAAATCTGGAATTACTAATTAGAGAGCATTTCTAGATTGTGAGCACGTTGTAGATCTTTCGCCAAAGTAACCTCTTCAAAACGGTAGAGTCGTGTAGGAAAGTGCTTGTTATAAAGCAAAAGTATTAAACGTAAATTACTAAATATTTCTTTTTTTTAAAAAGCAATAGAGTTTAAGCTGGAAGTGGTCATATGTTATGGGCCTTTAGGGTGGTGGTGAATCAAGCCTGCGTACCCGCTTGTATGAGATACAAAAAAATGAACTAATAATTAATTTACATGTTATTTGTAATTTTAGGGAAGAAATATTTGAAGTTTTAAATACTTTAACTTCTTTGACAAAACCTTTTGTGTAAAAAACAAAATAACAAAAGCAAGAAACCTTTAGCAAAAAAAAAAAAACAAAATCATCTTAAAATTCCCAATGGGGACCTATACACAGACATCGTATTATTTCCAAAATATAGCCAAAAATATTCAAGCTATAATATCATCTAACAGAAATGTAATTTTTCCGCAAAATAAAACCATTTCAAATGATATAGACTAAAACATATTTCCATTTGTACATGACGACATAACTTATCTAACAAACTGGGATTCACGCTCACCATAGCTTGCAAACTTCAAAGCAATATCTAGCATCTGCCAGAATCGTAATCAATTCCCTCCGCTGCTTGTCGCTTCTCAATTACGGTGTTGCCCAAACCTTTCGAAACGAACTCATTAAGGTTATTATCAATAACTGATGAACACGTGATCATGTGTTTGAGATTTCTCAGTTTCAGTCTAAATCTGAATACCCGCTATTGAGGGGCATAAAGTGGTGGTGGGTTGCGTATGCTTTGGTACGATTTGCAGTGATAATGATGGATTGATTGCAAATGAATCCTCGATGCCACGTCGGCTTAAAATCCGGTATTCATCTTCGGATGCCAGTTTCAACTTTTAAGGAGTTTGAAACTTTTGCCTTTGGCGTGCCGCCAAAGAATATACGTGAAAAAGAATAGAATGCGGAATGCATAAATAAGTTTAAATTTATTAATTGTATATTGTTTTCATAATATGGGTACAAATATATATATATATATAATATATATATATATATATATTATTATGATATAAGTCTGCGTCAAGCAGCAAAGAAAAGATTTAGGATCCTTGGAGTTGAAGTTAATACCTTTCTGAAGAGGATGGGTCTTTTTAAGAATTATAATTGAATACTTTTCTATCAAATGGGGTGTTATAATTGTTTTTTTTTGTATGCCAGTATTGGTTATGAAAGAAATTTTGGCTATTACTGTAAATGATTTTAAATGCAATTTTATCTAGTACAGCAAAAATTTGGATGTAAAAATAAAATAAAAAAACGAGGTTTACAGATGATAAATTTACTTATTATATATGTATAATACATTGACAAATTATACTATTCTTGACTTCAATTCACGGTATATAATAAAAATATTATCATATAACCAGCATTCATTTTTATAATATTGACATAAATAACTTGCTTGAAGTGTACCGTTCGATCAGATACAAAAGGTTTTTATGTCGAGAAGACGTCTTATATCAAACAGGACTGCTGTTCAATAAATCGTGCCAGATACCTCTCATGATAAATACATCTTTAGTATATTGTTTGAAATATATTTCGGACATTTTCCTCGTCATCTAACAATATTTTTGTGCTTTTTATCTTTCACCGTTTTCGTTTTGGAGAATCCAACCTGCATCATAAAAGAAAGGCAGTCACTGTCAAAGGCAGAATATTTGTTTTGTCCTTTTCAAAGATTTCGATATTGCAGCCAGATTGTTTTATGTTTACTTTTCAGATAGGAGACGATGCTCTGAAGATATTTTGTTCTTTTGCAGGAAGTTAAAGGTAAAAATGGTCGTGACATGGGAAGAGTAAATTGATTTTTCCGCTCTTTTGCATATGTCCGTTTGAGACTAGAAAATTTACTAGATATATTTTTACTAAAAGACTAGATATATTTTTGCATCGAAATGGTTTTAGTTCTAACTATGTACACACATCTTTGTGTCCATTTAAAATACTTCAATATTTGAAACACAAAGAGTAGTGTAAAAATAGCTTACTTATAGATAATTAAGGGAATTTATTATAATATGGAATGTGCAAATATAACATGGAAACCCTTTAATTTTATTCTAATATTTTGCAAATTTCCTCTTCATTAAATTTTTGAATAATTTTTTTATTAAATATTAAATGCATAAATAATCCTTACAATAAATTTAGTATTATTAGGAGAAAGTAATTTTTATATATCAAAGATATTGCTATTCCATATTACTTATATACAAAAGAAATATAGTCATATTTAAAGAAATCGATAATATAGCTGTGCAAGATTTGTAAATTTAAACTATTATTTTATTATTACATTATTATCTAGAAGTATAAAAGTTATATTTTTTTTATAAGAATTGCGTTAAAACTTAATCTGAAACTATGTACAAAACTACACTCATGTCCATAAATTAAGATAATTCAGAATCACACAGAAATTGAACTCTAAAATAAAATTTCACCTGTAAATTATCACACATCTTGAAGAAGAATATGCAAATTACAGGAAACCACCAGATGGCGCGGATAGTACGTCACAATGACGAGTGTAAGAGAGGGTATATAAGGAATGGTGGCAAAGAAGTAAAATTGTTCACAAGCGCTTTAAAAAGCCTTTTCAGTGCAATAACCGCATAGTTATGGCACAAAGGAAGCATTTGGACGATTTTTACGTGGTAGAATTATCGGACGACTGGAATGTGGACGTACCCAGCTGGAAGTATCCGAGGAACTTGGAATCGCCCAGAGTGTCATCTCCAGGCTTTGGCAACGATTCCAAGATGATGGTAATGTGAGTAGATGTTACAGCACAGGTCGCCCCGAGTTACAATGCCGAATGAGGACCGGTATTTAGCAGTTACTGCCAAAAGAAACAGACGGAGCACAGCATCAGACCTGTCTCGTCAGCTCTCTTCAGCTACCGGTACGACAGTTTCAAGGCAGACCGTGTACAGACGCTTAGGGCACATTGGTCTATATGCTCGTAGGCCTGTCAGATGTGTTCCACTTTACCGCAACTCACTGTCGCCTGCGATTAACCTGGAGTAGAGCATGCATTGTGGACACCGCAACAGTGGTCTGGGTGATGTTTTCCGACGAGTCCAGGTTTAGTTTGCAGTCTGATTCTCGCCGGACTTTCATATGGAGAGCGCCAGGTACCCGTTACCACCAAGAGAACACCATTGAACGACACCGTTACGGTGGTGCAGGATGGCTCGTTTGGGGAGGGAATTATTCTTGGTTCCAGAACTGACCTGCATGTTCAGAGTGTAACGATGACAGGCCACATCTATCGGGATGTCATTCTGGAACAACATGTACGTTTTGTTTCGGGGCGCCATGGGTGCTGAATTTCTGTTTATGGATGACAACGCCCGTCCTCACCGTGCAAACATTGTAGACGAATGCCTTCAAGTGGAGGATATCACCCGTATGGATTGGCCAGCATACTCACCGGACTTGAATCAATAGAGCATGTGTTGGATACGCTTGGCCGACGAATTGCAGCCGTCAACCCCCTCCCACCTGTCAACCGGAACTTCGGAGGCATTGCTTGATGAGTGGTGTAATATTCCCCAAGATCAGATTGATAATTTGATACTCAGCATGCCTAGGCGTTGTAAGGCCTGTATTGCATCGTCCGGGAGACATACTCCATATTAACCATCATACTAACCATGTTATACTGTTTTTGTAAATAGGTTCTTTTTGAAATTTGCTCAGGGAGTAAAAATCGCAATTTTTATTAATTATGTCAAACATATAGCATCTTTTTTTTGCTCTTTACCTTTTGTTTAATAAATAGACTTTTTACAAATAAGTCAAATTTGTTTGCTTCTGTCTCTTTCTTTTGCTGAACTTCATTATCCTTAATTTATGGATTTATGTGTACGTTCCTATCCAAAACTTTTCATCAAAAAACTCCATCGCAGAACATGAGACATGCTTTTATATGTTGACGCAAATGCCATCAGATCTTCTAGTTTATAATAGACAAAACTACCATGAATACCCTCGGCAGAGTTGGAATGTCTTGCATGTGCATACACTTTTAGCATGCATCTAGAGTACGTTACATCTGGGCTATAAAACAGACAAACAGAACGTTGAGGAAGCAAAATTGCCATCTTCCTTTCCAAATATTTATAAATCTTATATTTACCAATTATTATAAAACATTTTTTTCAAAAGCAAGTCACATTTTTTGTGACTATTTTGTTGACAAAGAAATAAAAAATTACAATATTGGTTTTATTTACAATTTATAAGCGCAAACCCCAGTCTACAGCACTACAACAACACCAATGTAACAATTATGAACAAATCTCATTTCTTTTAAGGTAGAGCCTTGCAATAAACACATTCTATATCTTAAAGAAATCCGGATGAAGGTTTAACGATCCCGTTTACGTTTCAGTCATCGCAACGACCTTAAATTTTTAAATCATTTTAAACTTATTTCTCGGCTCATCGGTACATAAGCACGATACATAAGAAGAGTGAAGGGAAAGTGAGGAAAGAGGAAAAAAATTGAAAAAAGAAAACAAAAATAAAGAGCAATTTCTTCTTTTGATCCATCTCCTTCAGGCCAGCACATTTTTCATTGAATTACGCTTTTTTACGCCACCCACTTAACTCTTTTGGGAAGAAGAACTTTTACCTGCTCAAAATTCACGGGTCAATACTTTTACCATAAAATACTCCTTTATATTGCTTTTTGCAAGGTCTGGAGCACTTTCTTTTGCCCTCTCTGAAATCATTCTTTCCCATTTCTGCGATGTTAGGAAGAGATAGACAGAGAAAAGAGAGAGAGATGCTGAAGTAAAAGCAACTCTGGATGATAGAATTTTTAAAGGCCTAAAGGCATTCCTTTATGCGCCTGCATGATGTTTGCTCTGATGGCATCTGCAGTTGCCCAGGTGATTGGAGGGGGAGGTTGCAATGACCATCTTCTTATTTTCAGAAGTCAGAAGCGAGATTGGTGCATCATTCAAGTAGAGACTTTTCGCCTCTTTTCGTATGTGTTTTCGTCAAAAAAAAAAGAAGGGAAAAGCGGGTTATATGGAAATTTTTTTCCATTCCGCGTGTTGTGTTCTTTTCTTCCTGAAGCTGTTACCGTGTCCGTGGAATTTCGGAGAGAGAATTTTATTCTGTTTAAGTGAGATTCTATTATTTGCGAACAACTGCTGCGGTAACAGAGTGATTTTGTGATCTCTTAGAAAACAATCCCTGATGTGCTTTCTCTTTGGGAGTGAATCTGTTGCTTACCTTCAAATAAAAGGAGCGGCGGTAACGAAAAAGGCTATTGACAATGATGGTATCAGAATGAGTATGCATAAAATTCTGAGGGATTTAACGAATGCAACGCGATGTATCTGAACACAATAACGAGCTTTGTCAAAGCAGCAAAGGCATCTGACTGCAAGTATTATTTTGATAGCACAATACTATGCTTCGTCGAGGAGCTAATTGGTGGGAGTTTTCTGGATTTTATCTCACATAACATGTACATTCTGAGACAATTGTACCTTAAATGGAAGACAACGTCATCACCTTATCTTCCCAGCAGTCACAAGCTTTGTGTGTAGCAGTGGTTCATGATACCACTATTGTTCTGATAATATATAATGTCACTAGAAGTAAATATAAACGTATTTTATAACTTTCAATTTTTTACGCCGTATTCACACTAAATGAGAAGCGAAGACGTGAAGCTTCAACGAATAACAAGCTTTAGGAGTCGCTCGCTGGGATTGTGATCGGTCGACACTTCATGCAGGGTCGCTCGACACTGTGTGAATCCAGCTTTACAATTTTTAAACAATAGTTAAATATAACAACTATATGTGTGGTTATTGATTCTATGAAGCGGTATATTCAGCCACGCAAGGAATGGCATCATAATTTAAATAAAAACAAAATTTTAATAATTACTATAAAAAACATGCAACGAGAGTGTGGGTGCAGAGAAATGACATAAACGCTTTTATTTGTCTGCACTTGCTATGCAGGACCGAGGTTTAATAAAATCATTAGTTATCAAAAGATTTCTTTATGTTATTTGGATGACTCTGTAGGTAATTTTACCTGTACCAACCGAGTGTTCCAAATTTAGATAGATTCCATCGAGTAGGTCTAATTTTGGAAGATTCCAACGAATGTTCCTAGTTTTGAAAGATTCTATCAGATTCTATGGAGTACGCCTAATTTTGGTAGATTTGAATTTTTAGAAATTTATCGCGTTGTCTTAATTTAGAAAGGTTCCATCGAGTAGTACTAATATTTAAAGGATACCATCGATTTTGTCTGACAAAATCGGTAATTCTCACTTTAAGTATTAAACATCATTAGACAATTAATAATTTCACTTAATTTACGGTTATTTAAATCCAATGCTTTATTTGAACCACACTTAAATAAATATGAAATGATTATATTATATTCTAGTCCATACATAGGGCATAAACGCCATGTCTGTTCAACAACGGTCACTACTTTAATTTGTATAAAACAAGTCCGATCTTTATCTCATTGACTCATAATCCACACCCCTCCCTGTTGCGTCCCAAAATGAAAACCGAGAAGGGTCAAGAAGCTCGTCAAATCCGAATCTGTCTCGTGCGTCTCCCTGACGAAGACGGAATGCCTGCCGACTCTTTTTGGTGTAGTTGACAAAATCCAACTCTTCTGGGGAATGAATTCTCGGGTCAAGTAGTCCGGGAGGCTTCAGCCGGAGGGGGTTAATGACGACGCTTCTGTGTTTGCTGGGGATGCGTAATCCGGTAGTGGGGTGAGGAGGGCTGGAGGTGATGAGCTTGCGGAAAGTCGTGATTGCGGGAAGTTTTTGGAGCACGGAGATGTTTATGTTAAAGAACGCGACAGGGTTATTTGATATCTAACGTCACGGGCACTGTTCTATGAGGCTGGATGTGATTGCACTCTGTTGAATTGAAAATGTATGTATGTGACAAATATGACATTTAATGAAATATTTATTTGTCAAAATAGTATGGATAGCGTTATTATTCTGTTTGATGATATGTATATTTTAGTTATAAGTGGATTAAATATTAAATAATTTATTGAATTATATTTATCGAACTAATAAATGTAAATACAAATCTTTTTTTTAAAATCATAGATGCAGCGAAATAAATATAATTTTGAAGAAATGGACTTCTTTAAATATTTTGTTAGTGGGTTTTACAAAAATTATACTTTCTTCGTTTGTAACTTAATCATTACACATAGCTTTTCCAATGAGCCATGTTACCTGTTCTGGAGAAAAAAATTATACTTTATGGTCTTTAATAAAAAGAAAAATCAAGTAATTTTCATTTAAAATTAATATATCAATATGTATATGGCATATCCAAAATTCGAAGATTTTCTGTTTTAAATATATGTTCAAGACTTAAATTATGTTCAATTGATCTTTGGGATTCAATTGATGTAGTTGAGTCCAGAATATCAGTCACATTACTTTTGGCTACTCCAGGCTTGAGCATTCTAGAAAAAATTTTTAAAGAAAGAATTAATACTCCAAAAAGGTAATACGATCCCTTGACCACTGCTCCCAACAATCATGCACAGTTGACACATTCCGGCCAAGTCTTTCTACAATATCGCGGAAAGAAAATACACTATCTCGTAGCCCTATTATACACCCCTCGCTTTAAAATCGGTGAGCTGTTAATAGCGTGGCTTTCTTCTCGTCTTCTTAACGGCATTCTTGGCTAACATCAACTCAATGCGTCAAATTACAAAGCTCAATAACTCTCACGAACTTTAAAGCACGCGATTTAAAGCAACATACATTTGATGTTCCGAGTGGTGCTACTTAGCGCTACGCTTATGCGAAAAGCGCAAACATTGAATCGATGTCATCTTTCAGATGTATAAACACGCCTACCAGATTTCGTTTATCTAACACAAGTCTTTCTTGGTGTTGGGGATTTTTTTTTCCATAAGTGTATATATGTAAAACCATTAAAACCATATGTTTAATAATGTAAAAAGCCATATGTTTCAATATACTATTTACGGTAATTTCAATACTTCTATTGCATCCTACTAAATATTTTTTATAAAAAACAATCATAAACAAAATTTGGATTTGGAAAATGAATTTTCTAAGTAATATTTTAATATTTTTTGGATTTAAAAGAAAATGTTTTTTTTATGCTAGTGATAGTTTATTTTTCCCTTACAATAAATTTTACTACTTAGTATAAAATAAATAATTGCCATTTCATCCGATCTCATTTCATACATGAAATCCTTTCACGAAATTTCACGTAATAAATAAACTTCCGTCAATTACTGAGGAAATGTTTCCGTTCAACTAATTACCTTTTGTTAAAAATTAATTTCTGAGCTCGCTGTGAGACACTACAGAAGAGATTGAAATCTTTCAACAAACAATCATTAAGGTTCTCACTGAGTAACTCGCAGAATGGAGCGAAATTGCTGGGAGTTCTCATGCTTGAATATTAATTTGTTTAATTAGAATTCAAAGTAGAAATCCACTCAACGGCAAATTATCTACTCACTCAAGTAAAACACGAGGCTTCATACTCCTCGAAAATTAATTTTCAAGTAATTTTTCGTTTTATTTAAAATGAACTTTTTCAAGAGGATTTCTCGGTAAATTAATTTCTTATCTTTTTTAATTTGATTCAAAAACTTTAGATAATAAAAAAATAATTGCTATAATGCAGAATATCATATGAAAAATGAAAGCTAACAACTTTATTGTAGAAAAAAATGTATCTTATTTTTATTGTCATTTTTTTACGCATACATAACTGGGCATGGCATGGCAGGTTTTTTTAATCATAAACACTTAAAACATGTACATGGGAATTAATCTGGAATAAACAGGATAATATTTTTTTTCCTTTTAAATATAAAGTTGGACTGTGCAAATTAATTTAAAATGAAGTTCTTTTGAAAGCTTTTTTTTAATAGTTATTTCATAGTTTTTAAAATGAATATTACTTTATGTAAATGATTATGATTATATTTATGTACCTAAATAAAGCGTTTTTTCATTTTACGCCTTTAAAACTATTAATTGCTTCATGTAATTTCTGTAATTCGAAGCTTTTTAAGCAAACGTTAGAAATTTCTTCTTAGTTTTAATAATATTTGTTCTTATTTCGTAAGAGTTTACAGAATACTTTTTTATATTATAAACTCATGTTTGTGAAAAAATTGCAACACCATGAAAGAATCGTCATAATTGAATGAAATTTAATACACAGTTGAGTGGTAGTGGTACTAATAAATGATTAAATGTTCAAAGCAAACAAACAATAACAAGAGATCGAAATCAGTATTTTGTGTAGCCACCACGCGCCGCAATAAGTGCTGCTACACGACGTGGCATGGAGTCAAACAAATTTTGAATGTCTGCCTGAGGAAGAGCATTCCATATTGTTTGCATGCGCACCCAAAGTTCGTCTGCAGAAGCAACAGGACGAGGATCACGAGTGAGACGCCGACCAACGCAATCCCACACATGTTCAATCGGCGACATATCCGGGGAATACGCAAGCCAAGGAAGAAGCTGTACCTGCCGCGTTGTAAAGAAGGATTGAACAGTCCTAGCGATATGAGGGCGAGCATTGTCCTGTTGAAAAAGAGCGCCTGGCAAGCTTTGAAGGAAGGGAACAGCTTGGGACTGTAGAACTTCACTGATGTACCGGTTGCTGTTCAGATTGCCACACAATTCTTAGCAATTGAGATCGTCCATGATATGCCATGGCACCCCAGACCATAACTTCGGGTGTTCGTCCACTGTGGCGCTCGATAATGCACTCAGGAAGGTGGCGTTCACCGGCATAGCGTCTGATACGAATGCGGCCATCATGGTACCACAAATTAAAGCGGAATTCGTCAGAAAACACGACATGCTGCCAATCAGCACGCCAGTCTTTATGCTGAGCGGCCCATTGTAGCCGCAGGCGGCGATGGTTTAGCGTGAGAGGGATCCTGTATAAAAGAGTCTTTGCGCGCAGTCCACGCTGCAGCAGACGTCTACGAATTCATGAAGCACACAATGAAACACCTGTAGCTATTGACCACTGTGTTGCCAATTGTCTAGAGGGATAGCTGTACGGTCCGTCAGCGCCATGCGGACCAGGTGTTTATCATCGCGAGCTGACGTCACATTTCGGGGGTCCACTCCCGGATTTCCGAGTTGTCCGACACTCGTCCGTCCACTGCTTCCAAAGACGCATCACACACGCTGCACACGAGCGGCTACTGCACCATAAGACAATCCAGCTTCACGAAGGCCGATGATTCTCCCCCGTTCAAACTCTGTAAGTTGTTCAAATCTCGCTCTCTTTTCGTCGAAGAGGCATAAGTAACGATTGAGCTAACGTTTACCACTAGCAGATAAACCACCGATAACCATACACGCCTCGCTACAGCCGTCTATTTATTCGGGTCCATCCGCCGTTCAGAGGGCGCTGCTCAGCATACGCATGCGCTACGGATTTGAAATTCACAGGGAAGACAGGGAATCATGCAGGGAAGTCATCACAGGGAAGACATGCAGGTCGATCATCTACGGACATTTGCTCACATACGTAGACTGACTCACCAAATGTGTTGCTTGCTTTTTCCTCTTGCCTGTTTTAATTTTTTACACTTTGAAATATATATTTAGTAAATCCCATGTTATTAAGTGAAATAGCTTAATATTTTTTATCTGAAATCTTAAATTGTTTGTTTATTTCTGATTTGTTACTTGGTATAAGTAACGAGTATCACACGAAAGCGAAAATTTTCTTTTGTGAGTCACTGTATTTAACAAATGTCTGTGTCTACTATTTTTACCGCAAATCGTAAAAATATGTTCTTAAATAAATAAATAAGATTTTGCATTTATATTTGCTGTTTTTATTTTTTTATTTTTATTGTAGGTGTTTGGTTTGCAGCTCTACGGTCATTTACACACGAGGACTCATTAGACCAAGACCTACGTTTTTAAAGTGATTCCAAACCACTACAAGTATTTATGACACCGTCGGGATTCGAAGCAAACATCTGTGGTACCGGAGAGGCAGAAGGTTAGTCCCTCGACCATCAGATCCCAGCAAGTAATCGTATTGATATTACTAATTAGCTTAAGATTATTTGATTTAATAGTTGATATAGTTTTCAATATGTTTAGATAATATTACAATAAAATTGTAGTTTATATTGACAAATTCGTACAGTTATATAGTCTCTATCTTCTTTAAATGAGAATATAATTTTTGTAAAATATAAGTCATATTTGAATACAATATCACTGATATATATATTTTACTCTTTAAGAATAAATTTTATTGTAAGCATTATTTTATTACTGTGCACATACTACTCAAAATTCTATTTCAGGAGGAAATTTGATAAAACCACTTTGAAATAAAATTAAAAAGGTTTCCATCTTATATTTCATATTCCAGATTATAATAAATTCCTATTAATCTCACGAGTAATATTTCTTGCACTACTTTTTGCGTTTCAAAATATAAACTCATGTTTGTGAAAATTGCAACACCATGAAGGAATCGTCATAATTGAATGAAATTTATTACACAGTTGAGTGGTAGTGGTACAAATAAATGATTAAATGTTCAAAGCAAACAAACAATAACAGGAGATCGGAATCAGTATTTTGTGCAGCCACCACGCGCCGCAATAAGTGCTGCTACACGACGTGGCATGGAGTCAAACAAATTTTGAATGTCTGCCTGAGGAAGAGCATTCCATATTGTTTGTATGCGCACCCAAAGTTCGTCTGCAGAAGCAACAGGACGAGGATCACGAGCGAGACGCCGACCAACGAAACCCACACATGTTCAATCGGCGACATATCCGGGGAATACGCAGGCCAAGGAAGAAGCTGTACCTGCCGCGTTGCAAAGAAGGATTGAACAGTCCCTTAGCGATATGAGGGCGGGCATTGTCCTGTTGAAATACAGCGCCTGGCAAGCTTTGAAGGAAGGGAACAGCTTGGGGCTGTAGAACTTCACTGATGTACCGGTTGCTGTTCAGATTGCCCACAATTCTTAACAATTGAGATCGTCCATGATATGTTATGGCACCCCAGACCGTAACTCCGGGTGTTCGTCCACTGTGGCAGTTCGATAATGCACTCCCGGAAGGTGGCGTTCACCGGCATAGCGTCTGACACAGAATGCGGCCATCATGGTACCACAAATTAAAGCGGGATTCGTCAGAAAACACGACATGCTGCCAATCAGCACGCCAGTCTCTATGCTGAGCGGCCCATTGCAGCCGCAGGCGGCGATGGTTTAGCGTGAGAGGGATCCTGTATAAAAGGAGTCCTTGCGCGCAGTCCACGCTGCAGCAGACGTCTACGAATTGATGAAGCACACAATGAAACACCTGTAGCTATTGACCACTGTGCTGCCAATTGTCTAGAGGAAGCTGTACGGTCCCATCAGCGCCATGCGGACCAGGTGTCTATCATCGCGAGCTGACGTCACATTTCGGGGTCCACTCCCGGATTTCCGAGTTGTCCGACACTCGTCCGTCCACTGCTTCCAAAGACGCATCACTGTGCTGCTGTTACGCTGCACACGAGCGGCTACTGCACGATAAGACAATCCAGCTTCACGAAGGCCGATGATTCTCCCCCGTTCAAACTCTGTAAGTTGTTCAAATCTCGCTCTCTTTCGTCGAAGAGGCATAAGTAACGATTGAGCTAACGTTTACCACTAGCAGATAACCACCGATAACCATACACGCCTCGCTACAGCCGTCTATTTATTCGGATCCATCCGCCGTTCAGAGGGCGCTGCTCAGCATACGCATGCGCTACGGATTTGAAATTCTAATCATTTGCATATCATGCGCTAATTTGCATTTCCTGAAAATTTCAGCTCACTCGCGTAAGTCCTTCATGGTGTTGCAATTTTCACAAACATGAGTTTAGAAATATTTTAATTCATACCAAAGATGTGCGTGCGCCGTTAGAACTAAACACAAAAAATATATATAAATATAAATTTCCTAGTCTAAAAACAGCCAAACACAGACAAGAAAAAAAATCAGTTTACTCTTCCCATGTCACGATCATTTTAACCTTTTAACTTCCTACGAGAACAAAAAATATCTTCAGAGCGTCGTCTCTATCCGAAAAGTAAACGCAAAACAATCTTGGCTGCAATATAGGAATCTTCGAAAAGAGACAAAACAAATATATTCTGCCTTTGACAGTGACCACCTTTCAAATGCAGGTTGAACTCTCCAAAACGGAAGAGGGTGAATGATAAAAAAGCACAAAAATATGTGCTATATGACGAGGAAAAATGTCCAAAATATCTTTCAAACAATACACTATAGATATATTTTTATCATGAGAGGTATCTGGCACGATTTATTGAGCAGCAGTCATGTTTGATATAAAGACGTCTTCTCGAGAAACAAAAAACCCTTTTGCATCTCGATCGAACGTTACACTTCAAGTAAGTATTTACGTCAATATTATGAAATTGGAATCTGGTTATACAATGATATTATTTTTTATTATTTACTGTGAATTGAAGTCAAGAATAATATGAAATAACCAATGTAACCAATGTATGTTAACCAATGTATTATATATATATATATATATATATAATACATTGGTTTTTCTTGACTCTCTATATATATATATATATATATATATATATATATATATATATGTTGTATAATAAGCAAATTTACCACCTGTGAGTCCGTCTATTTAATTTATTTTACATTCAATTTTTAGCTGTACTAGATAAGATTCCTTTTTAAAACTATTTACAGTAAAAAAACAAAATTTCAGTCTCATAACTAATTCTGGCATAAAAAATAATTTCATAACACCCCATTCGGTAAAGTTTTCAACTATAATTTAAACACGCATCTTCTTTCAGAAAGGTATTCACTGCAACTGCAAAAGAGATCAAACGTCTTCTTCAGTTTCTTGACTCAAACTCTGGTGTTATTGTCACTGGAGACATTAGAATTGTTGATGTTTAAAATTTTATATATATTTTTGCTAAAGGAACAGACCGACTTTAAATCTAAAAATGAAAAATTAAATACTCGTGAATGTAGTAGTATTTTATCTTAAAAATCATAAATGATTATTGAACTTAAAACTTTTTTGAAGTATTAACATGTTAGAAACATTGCCTGAAAACAGTTTTCTCCTCCACTACCACTGAACTTTTCATTTAGTGAAGTGAGGCATTTATGGATAAATTTCCTTCACAGCCAATTCCCTTCCCTTCTTCCAGGTCCAACACCTTCTATTATTATACTTCCTTAATAAAAGCAATAAAAAATCTCCAAGATAAAATTTATTCATCACACCCATCGATAAAGCCTCTAATAACTCTGTCTTTATCTGTGAGCTACACTGGCTAAATTTGCTATAGAAACCTACCAATAATTCTTCTAATTGAAAATCCAAGAAAACAACTCCTAAATGTAGTTAGTAGAAACAGACAGAACATGCTTCAGCTTTTACGTAGTGCAAAGTTGCCAGCCCTTTTCCCAAACCTCTACAGTCAGATTAGATCGGCACCAATGGATTAAGATGAATTTCCTACCACTACAAACATCCATGGTACCGTCGGAATTCAGAACTCGAAGGCTATGGTACTGAGCGTCAGTCACTCAGTCATCATGCCCCTCATTACGTAGCAATATCATCACAAATTTAAAAAAGCTACTTCAGTAAACATATATGGATAAACCATACGAGATAATTTTTAATCTTCTTAAAATCCTTTTTAAAGCTATCCTGACCAATTCATACATATAATCTTTTAGAAACAGTACACTTTCAGTGCCATCCTTGCTCAAGGACCATGTTAATATCCTCTGTAGAGTCCTTGAGAGTCTGTGGCACGATAGACACTCACATATAATGATACAACTTAAATTTTGAAACTGCAACATTCTTATAATTCAGTATTATTTACAAAATAGAAAATTTCAAGTAAGCGTGAATGGAGTCCTCTCTATATCGGTCAAAGTTTAGCACTCACTCAAGGTAGAGTTCTCAGTCCTGTATTATACAATATTTATACTTAAGAATTTACCAGCAGCGGCAGTAGCACCTGTACGCTGCAGTAATCTCTCTTGAATGGAGTTCTGAATGGTCTTTCCAGATTTGTCCATGACCCATCTGATTGGATGGAAGAGAATTCGTAGTCCAGAGATAGTGCATCTGGACCATCGTCTTCTGAAGCAGAGGGATGACTTTTTCTCTTTTGAATGGCAGGGATCTAGACGCAGTGTCCATTTGGTCTGCTCCATCGTGTCCATCAGGTACTCAACGCTGTCCAGATAGTAATCTGGAAGATGGAAGCGCAGGTGATAGTTCTTAATTCGACATGTGACAGTGAAAGTCGTTCACTTGAGTCGCCATGTCTTTGCAAAAGCGGGCTTGCAGGGCGACGTAAATAAGACGATCTGCTCGATACTGAAAGTTAATGCGAATATGAATCCACAGACCTTCAAGCGAGAAAATTCCCTGCTTTTAATTCACTGAGTCAGCATAAATGCCCCCAATGGATAAACAACAAACAATCGCTTTCTGAAAGGAGAACTTTTCTTATCAGGTGAAAATTATCAAAAGTTGCAGATAATTTTCTTTATTTTTTTATCATTGTCATCTGATAGACATAAATAATACGTTACTTTGACACTTCATGTATTGGATATCATGTTTTATTTAGTATGAGCGAAAGCAACCATCTATTTTCCTCTCCCCCTCCCCCTGAAAGCGATACATCTACTCATAGCTAGTCACTACTCATCTCCGAACTTTCCAGCCTTAGGGCCATATTGTTTGCTCCAGTAAGTACCAAAGGCCAAAATCGTTTTTAATTTTCTGCCATTATCTATAATTTCTAGTGTTTTAATGTGTTTTTTATCCAAATTATCACAGCAACAATAAACTATTCGCTGTCGCTGGGCCGGATTGAGCGACACTGGCGGGCCGTAGTTTGGGAGACCCCTGCTCTAGTACTCAAATCCCAACGTCTCCTATTTTGAGATTTGGCCCAAAATAATATTAAATAAAAGTAAATTCTCCTTCTTCATCATGAAATTTAGGTGAATAAAATCACCCAAATTAATATGAATAACGATTGTCAAATAATATTCATGATAATGTACAAAAAGACATGTGACATTTTGAAAGAAAAAAATGTATTGTTGTAACTATTGTTGCAAAAATGTTTAAATAAGATAATATAAGAAGAAAATATTTATCCCGAACAATATAATTCAAAATTACTGAAACAATGTTCGTCACCAACAATAGAAGAAACAATACTAACCGGCAAACTAGAAGTAAAATTGTTTTAAAAGAAACTTTGCTGTGAACGAGTAAACTTGTTAGTTATAAAACTGCGATATATTTTTGTATTACTAATGGATGAGACCAGAGTTGTAAGTGTTGTTTTTCACTGTCAGGGCTCTTGCTTTTGGGGGCAAGTATTGTATTTGAAAACAATGTGGAGTTTAGTGCACATGATATTTTTTATGTTCTTGATGAACATTACCATTAAAGAGAACTGGAGGATTCAGAGCTGCAATTAAGGGTCTAGATAACTCATGGGCCGCTGAGTATGTTTTTCGTATTAAAGCTTGATTCCAGTTTGAAAGGAGTGAAATTTGGCAAATAAATGCTATTTTCTTAATTTTAACTCGAATTTATTAGAAAATATATTCAAAATCTGCCCAAAAAATGATTGAACCTATAAAAATGAAATTACTGTGCTATTACTTGCGTAATATAAAAATAAAAAAATTTATATTTCTACAAAGATTCATCTTTTTTCCGTGTTAGCAATATTATAACAAATAGAAATGCCTTTTTTAAAAAACCATCAAGTAATACAGAACATATATCAGTTGAAATAGATCCATTGAAGTATATAATCATCATTAAGTTATGTTTGCAAAAGAAACTTGAAAATTCTCTACTGTGAATGAAAAGGAGTTCTATTTTGCTGCTGCCATCTGTCCAACTCTGTAAGATGTTGAATTATTATCCCTTATTTAGTTGTGAACATCTGTTCCACAGACTTTAAGGTGCTACTACCAACATTGCTGCTCTGTCATCTTCTACTTCCTTTGCATCTCCGTCATGGCGATAAGAGTGATTGCCAACGAACGTATACTTGGCTTTCGATTTTGCTAATGGACAAAATGCTGTGTCTGCCTCAATGAACAAACGACATTTTGAGGGTGCTACTACCAGCATTGCTGCTGCTGTCATCTTCTGCTTCCTTTTGCGTCTCCGTCATGGCAAACAAAGTGATTGCCAACGAACATTATGCTTGGCTTTCGATTTTTGCTAATGGACAAATGCCAGCTACGTCTGCCTCAATGAACAAACGACATTTTGAGGGTGCTACTACCCAACATTGCTGCTGCTGCTCATCTTCTTCTACTTCCTTTTTGCGTCTCCGTCACAGAAATAAAATTGATTACCAACGAACATTAATGGCTTGGCTTTCGATTTTCTAAAAGGGTTCAAATGCATGTGTCTGCCTCAATGAGCATAAACGAGCGTTTTTGAGGTGCTACTACCAACATTGGTGCTGCGCAGCTGTCATCTTCTACTTCGTACACCGTCTCCGTACATGGCATAATAAAGGTGATTGCCAACGAACATTATGCTTGGCTTTCCGGTTTTCTAAGGGACAAATGCTGCTGTCTGCCTCAATAAACAAACGACATTTTGAGCTGCACTGCACCAACATTGCTGCGCACCATAGTCCTGACTTCCTTTTGCGTCTCCGTCGCGGCATTAAAGTGATTGATAACAAACATTGTAGATTGGCTTTCGATTTTTCTAAGGGACAAATGCTGTATCTGCACTCAATAAACAAACGACATTTTGCAGGGTACTACTACCAGCATTGGGGCTGCTGTCATCTACTTCCTTTCCGATCTCAAATCATGGCAGCCAGATTGCAGTTGATATTAACAAACATTATGCTTGGCTTCCTTTCTGATTTTCCTAGGGGACAAATGCTGTTTGTCTGCCTCAATGAGACAAACGAGATTTTGAGGTGCTTTACTACCCAACATTGCTTTCTGTTGCCTGTCATCTTCTACCTCCTTTTGCGTCTGCAAATCATGGCAATAAAATTGATTGTCAAACGATCATTATGCTTGAGACTTTCGATTTTCTAATGGACAAATGCGTGTCTGCCTCAATAAACAAACGACATTTTGAGATACTACCGACATTGGGCTGCTGACATCTTGCTACTTACTTTTTAGCGTCTCCGTCATGGCAATAAGAATTGATTGTCAACGAACATTATCAGCTGGCTTTCGAGTTTTTCTAAGGGACAAATGCTGTGTCTGCCTCAATGAACAAACGACATTTGGAGGTGCTACTATCGATATTTCTGCTGCTGTCTATTCCGCAGTTTGGCTGATTCTTCTTTGCGGGAATAACTACGATTCTATGTAATAATATCTTTGAGTTTTGTCTTGCGTCCACCGAACAAATGCTGCATTTGACATTTTAATAAATGGACCCTTTGATGTTCTATTATAATATTTGTTATTATTTTTTTATGCGATCTTAAGCTCTTGTAATTCAATTAGACAGAAATAAAAATTTTTTGTTCTGCCATTCACATGTTTGCTTTTTAAAGTTATTATTTCATTTTAAAATTTCTATACAATATTTTTTTCATACACTGAAAAATTTGTAAAATCAACGGACTCGGGAGTTTTCCTTTTATGTTACACAAATGAATTTTTCCTTTG
>BPLR01011261.1:0-34774 GCA_021605095.1 Caerostris extrusa
AAATTTATTGTACGTAGAAATGTTAATATTAATTGAACCTGAATTTTATTACTCTATATAAGTCAAAATAGAAGTTCATATCCTCATTCCTGCTCACCATATCCTTCAAGGAGAATTCTTTTTCAATAACTTGTTGTCGATTTGTCGAAGTTAAACAAGGGAAATTTTAATTTGATATTCAAATGTTTCAGATGTCCCGGATTCCATAATATAAAATAAATTAGCTTATATTAGGGGTTAATATAAAAAAAAAAAAATTTTTCCAACAAAACCATTACTTTGCTGAACAATTATAATAAAAGAGAAATTTTATTTTTTATCAAATTTCGAATGCTTAAAAGTAATTAATGATAATTATCCAAATTATTTCTTTGTAACGCAGTTGTGATTTAAAAATAACCGTACTCTAAACATAAAAACTTCATGCATTTTAAAATATTTAATAATCTAATGTAAAAAAAATGATAAAGAAAAACGAAGGCAATCATACACTTTGACAAATTTAATAAGCTGTGCTACTTTGGAAAAATTCATAATAAACCTCAAACATAATAATAACATCGGATCAATACAATACACAAGCTCAGTACATCTCAAATTTAATTCAATCATTTCAAGTTCCTTAGTTTCAAATGAAAAAAAAACTTAAAGATTTAAATTGCCTGCTTAAAAAAAATTTAAATTAATCAATTTATTTCTTTACAAATTTTAATTTTTAAAAATTTGTTGATTATACATTTAAAAATATTATTTAAAGAAACAAGACTTTCCCAGCCATATAAAGTTTAAATTCAAATAAAACAATTTCTATTAAAAATTAGTTAAAAATATTGTTCAATTATACAAGGTTAATAAAAGAGTGTATATACAATGAAGTAGATAGAGTAAAAAGACATACATAGTGAGTTACAGCAAAGTCATTCGCTTCTTGCAAAATTCGACATGTTTTGGCGAAATTGTAATTTAATCTTGTAACAATCGACCAGAAATTCTTTATGCAACATATTGTCCAATAATCCTCTTATTTTCCACTTTATATCCGTTTCCAGTCTAGACGATAATGTAGGATGATTGAAATTCTCCACTTCGCGCACTGTGACATCGAAGAATTTCATTAGATGCTTTATTACTTTTTGCTGTTCTTGAAGATGGTAAATTAAAATTGTCGACTCTATTTCTCGCGATAGACATTCATCTGCGGTTAATGTTTCAGGATCGAGCGATATATGTGCATACACATCTTTGTTCTATGCGATTGAAAACATTCGAATTAAGTAAAAAAAATATTATTTTCTATTTCTTCAGTCATGTGCTCAAGATATTGGCGAATTTGTCTTGGGAACTTATACATTTCCAAAAAATATAATAGTTTCGTAGCCTTGATGTACTGTAATTTCAATCCAGAATCAGTATAATGGGTATTGGTTGGGGTGACAGATCACATCTATATACAATTTATACTTTTCTTGAATTCACTTGAATTTGTTTTTTGATTAATGTTATTTTATTGATTGCTTTGATGACAATTTTTCCAGTTCTAGCTTTATAAAGAAAAAGAAATTACGTCAATCACATTTGTTTACAAATATTGTTGCAAAAGTTCGAGGAAACATTTTAATTCAACTTTTATACAAAATAATATAAAAATATAAGAGAAATATATACAAGAGCAAGTGATATATAGGGAGAGCCAACATAGTCATTCACTTTTTGCAATCTTCACTTGATTTGGTGAAATAGTTTTTCTGGTATTGATCAACTTGCAATTCTTAACGCGACAGATTGTCCAATAATTGTCTAATTTTCCACTTTATATATCCTTTTCAGTCTATCCAGTAAAAGTAGGATGATTATAATTCTTCACTTCGCACATGATCATCTTGCACACTTCCTTTTATTCTCTGTCATTTTTCGGCGCTCCTGTAGTACTTTAATTAAAGTATTTGATTCTTGCTCTCTCACACTGCAATCACAGAAAGTCAATTTTACAGGATTGATCGAAGTATGTGCTTTCACATCTTTGTCAGCAAGCAAACAAAGGTGAAAAAAGTACTTTCTATTTCTTCAATTACTTGCACTAGACTCTGAAAATTTCGTTTTCGGTTTCTATACATACGTAAAAAGAAAAAAAGTTTCTAAAAAAAGCCGTATTCGTAATTTAAAAAATATAATACTAGGTTCGAGCTTGAAATTGTAATTTTAATCCAGAATCAATGTGATAGATGAGACTTATTTTCTTCAAAACACCTATATGTCACTAATACCTTTCTAGAATTGACTTGAATTTTATTTACATTAATCCTCGCTGATTGGTATCTGCTGAGAGTGATCCAGAAGAGAAGAGATAGGATGAGATCGATTCCCGATTGTTCCAGATGAAAGAGATTCGATGAGAGCAGATTCAGATTGATCCAGATGAGAAGAGATTGCATGAAATAGATTTCTGTTTGATCCAGATGAAATGAGATTGGATGAGATCGATTCTGATTGATCCAGATGAAAGAGATTTGATGAAATCCATTCCTGATGGTTCCAGATGAAACAGATTGGTTGAGATCCATTCCTGATTGATCCAGATGAAAGATATTGGATGAGATTGATTCCTGATTGATCAAGATGACGAGAGTTTGGATGAAATCGTTCCTGCTTGTTCCAAATTGAAAACAGATTGAATGAGATCGATTCTTGATTGATCCAGGAGATTGGTTCCTTTAAAATGTCTACATATAACCCTATATTTTTCTTGAATTCACTTGATTTTTTTGTAATAATACTCGGTGATTGACTGCTGTATCTCATTATTAATTCTAGCTTTCTAAAGAAAATAAAATAACAAAACGCTTCATAAGGTAAAGATGAATATAAGTTAATGCATAATATGTATTTATACAATTAATTATTAACTTAAATTAACATTTAAAATTTAACCAAGTTTAAAATAAAGAAAAAAATAAATAATTAATCATTGTAACAATGATGTTGTTGTGAAAGCTTCGTGTATATTGTTCAAAGAATATCTTCTGATTTCAATTTTAATTATTGCTTTTGAATGACGGTCACTATTTCTGAGGTCGTTATCTTTATAGACCTATAGAAATTTAGCAAATTCCACATTACTTGGATAGTATCACAAATGTCTCTTTTTTAGAATTATATCTTGTGTATTTAAAATTTTGGAACATACCTTATCTAGGTAGTAGGAAGTGTAAAAGACTGACACACTTTTTAGTTAATCGATAGCAATTCCCACTGATAAATCTGGAGTTAAGAAGATCTGAACCCAACCCCTAAATCCTCTGGCAGTCGGTACCACAGGTTTCGGGTTCGATTCCCGGCTTGTACCATGGATGTTTGTAGTAGGTTCGTAATCCACTATTAAACTGTAGGTCCCTGTCTGTTTAGCCTAACGTGTGCTCAAGATGTAGCCAAGAAGCCAAGCCAAGCCAAACCATCCCTAAATCCTGAACAACATTCTAAATCTTCCTGTTGTTAAGTACTGAATGCAAATATTCTTCTTTTATTCTGTGATTGTTTGAATAGTATCTACTGAAATAGTTATCTTAAATAAAAAATCGCAATATGTAGAAAATTGTGAAAATTGTTTTGTTTTTTTCTATAATTTTATTATCTAATTGAACAGTTAAAATTTTACTTTCATTATAAAAAATATTGTTTAAAAATTAAAAATACACTAAAAATTTAACTTCCTTTGACTTATTTTCCATCGTCGATATTGAGCAACGGAAAAAATAAATGAATAAATGAAATTTTATCATCAAGCTTTTAAATATGACGGATTTCGTAATAGAAAGTAAATTGGTTTTAATTAGGTTTGTTGTAAAAGTGTTACCAATAAACCATTACTTTGCTGATCAATTTTATTAAAAGAGAAAATTTTATTTTTATCAAATATCAATTTATTATAGTTATTAATTAGCATCCAAAATTATGTCTTTGTAAAACTGTTGCGATTTAATATGACCGTACTCTAAATATAAAAACTTCTCGTATTATAAAATATTTAATAACAATATAATTAAAAGGAAAAAAACAAAAGCCAATCATACATTTTGACGAACATATTATTAATAAAGTTTTAAAACACAGCTTATTATTAATAAAGTTTTAAACATAATATTAACATCAGTTGAAATTTATACACAAGTTCACTACAATTCAAATTTAATTGTTCATTATTTTTCAATTCAAACATTTCAAGTTCAACGGTTAGTTCAAAATCCGCTTATAAAAATTTAAATTGATCAATTTATTTCTTTGCAAATATGAATTTTTAAAAATTGTTGATAATACATTTAAAGTATTATTTTAAGAAACAAGATTTTCACTACCATATAAAGTTTAAATTCAATTAAAATAATTTGTATTAAAATTAGTTTAAAAATATTGTTCAATTATAAAAGGGTAATTAATATAAGAGTTTATATACAAGGGTAATAGACATATGGGGAGAAACAAAACAAGTCATTCGATTCTTGCAAAATTCATCATGTTTTGACGAAATTCTAGTTTAATCTGATAACAATCAACCAGAAATTCTTTATTTAACACTTCGCACAATAAATCTATTATTTTCCACTTTATATCCTTTTCCAGTCTAGACAATAAAGTAGGATGATTGCAATTCTTCACTTCGCTCACTGTGACCTCATAAATTCTCATTATATGCTCTATCACTTTTCGGTGTTCTTGTAGTCGGTTAATTAAAATTGTCGACTCTGGCTCTCTCGCACGACACTCTCATCTGCAGTTAATGTTTCAGGATCGAGCGCTGTATGTGCATCCACACCTTGTTCTATGAGATAGAAAACATTCGAAGCAAGTAAAATGGTACTTTCTATTTCTTCAGTTATGTACTCTGCACTTTGGTGGATTCGTCTTAGTTCCTCATGCATTTCAAAAAATAATACAAGTTTCTTAGCATTGATGCTATACTTTCAATCCAGAAATAGTTTAATGAGTTTAGGTTAAGGTGGCTCTGTACACATCTAAATGCAATTCATACTTTTCTTGAATTCACTTGAATTTGTTTTGTGATTAATGTTGATTTACTGATTTGCTTCATTTTAATTTTTCCAGCTCTAGCTTTATAAAGAAAGAAAAATATCTCTAATTCCTAAGGTAAATGTTAAAATAATTGAATATTTAATTTATATATATATAATTTATTAATGACAGAAAATAATATCTTATATTTAACGATGTTGAAATTAAAGCAATTTAGCAATGATAAAGTTTGGAAATATTTGTCCAACTTTTTTTTTTTTTCCAATGACATGCACGGCAAACAGACATGCACGTCTCGGGTGTATTAAGGCAAGCGCTGCACAGATGTTACTCACTTTGCATTACCCAGGGGGCGCGTGTAACTTGAAGATAAGACCCAGATGCAGAGTAACAATGTCCCCGCAACACTCAACGATCCTATTGGGACCGGGACCTACGATTTAAAGTGGATTCCGAACCATTACACACATCCATGGCACAGCCGAGACTAGAACCCGAAACCTGTGGTACCGAGCGCCAGAGCGCTTGCCACTCGGCCAATCTGGCCCCTTTGTCCAATTTTATAAATGAAGTTCTTCTATAATTTTATTATCAAATTGAAAAGTTAAGATTTTACTTACACTCTAAAATATATAATTATTTTATATAATTCATATTTAGAAAATAAGAAATTGGATTTAAATAGCAATAATGCTTTTACTTTCAAACAGAGTGTAGATAAATATTTATTAATAGTGAAATTATTCATTTTGAACCTTTATTTCTTTTATTTTTCGTTCTTTTTTGAAAAATTTTCAACATTTCTTGTATTTTCATTATTTATAAAATATCTGGCAAGATTACTGATCCAACATATACAGATATATACTTTTGCTTCTAAGTAAAAGTAGCGGCCTGGTGGCCAAGCGGCTAGCGATCTGGCCTTTGGTATCCCGGGCTTCAGGTTCGAATCCTGACGGTGGCATGGATGTTTGTGAGTGGTTCGGAATCCACGTTAAACTGTAGGTCCCGGTCTGTTTTGCCCAAAGTGTGCGTAAGATGACCGTAGAGGACGAACCAAACCAAACCAATCTAAGTAAAAAAGCTTTCTTAATCTTTCAATAATTTGTCATAGTCCTTAAAATGTGAACTTGAAATGGATTGATATGAAAAAAGTTTTATGCTTGGGACGACTAACTGTTTATTGTTGACTGTTTTTTGTAACAACAGGACATATTTTTCTATAAATACTGCTTTCTAATTTCTCCGCGTTTATCAAAAAATTACCTTTATAGCTGGAGTGACAAAACAATTAATCACCAAGAGGAAATTTAATTAAATCCTAAAGCAAGCATGACAAATCCGTCGTTCAACAATAGCTATATCAAGTATGTTCGAAGCAGCTATGTCAATCTGTTTTATCCGACGATCAAATCAATCTCGACTGAATAATGTAATTCGAATTATCATACCAACATCATCGTCACTCCAACTGATGGCATGACCTCAATCAACAACTCAGCATCAGAAAATCCATATGTCCTGATATAAAGCCAAACCAACTTTAGCTCTGTCTCCACCCTCAAAGCATTAACCATTTTAACCAAAATTTTGGACAAATGCATATAATTCCATTATTTTTCAAGCACTTGGTGACAACTAATATTATCATGTTATCATAACGTAATTAAGATCCCAGATTTTCGAGGAATTATTGAACAAGCACCTTATTAAGAAGCATAGTTAAATCCATAGAAAAAATATCCACTTACAGATACAAAATTTCTGCTCAGAAAACTTCATTCTTCCAGCTGAACAATTTAGTTTATGGGGAAAATATTAAACCTGTCATTAAAATAACAAATGTCAACCACAATCCAATAACAGTAGTCTTACCAACAGTGGCAACATGAATTCCACCCTAAAATGTTACCTGAAACTTTATCAACTTTTATTAGTATTTTAATAATTGATAAGCTGATCAATAAAATTTCAATATCTGTATAAATAGTGAATTGTTTACATCCCACCCTATCAAGACTGGAACACACAAATAAACAAGAGTTTTTTTATTATTAACACTGTTTATATTAAAATTTGCATATAGTGATTCCAAACACGTTAGGAAATAAGTAAAAAGTTCAAAGTTCAAGGGTTTTTAAAAATATTTACATTTTATAAGCAAAATACCATTTTTTTTAAGAAATTCAGTTTTTCCTTACCGAAACATATATAAATTGATTGAATTATAGTTACTTTTTAAAATTTGTTGCATACGTTGAAGAAATGTTAATATTAGTCTTTCCGCAATTTAATTATTTTATAAAGTTGAAAATAGTTGCTCTTACCATTATGTAATACCCGGTATAGATGAAATATATCAATGTGTTATGTTAAATTTGGCATATCTGTCTATATTTCTAAATGCAATTGTCTTAATCAACATCAATAACAAGTTTTATTTTTAGCAAATTTGGAAACCGTAGAGTAATTTATGTTCAACTATTCAAAATATTTCTTTGTGACATGGTTGCGATTTAAAATAACCGTACTCTAAACATAAAACTTCACGCATTTTCAAATATTTATTTCCCAAATATTAAAAATTATTAAAAAAATAAAGTCCATCATACATTTTGAAAATCTTAATAATAATCAGTACTATTTTGCAAAAATTCATAATAAACATCAAAACATAATATTACAACATCAGATCAATTCGATACACAAACTCACTACAATTCAAACACAATCAAATCATTTCAAGTTAGTTAGATTCAAATAAACATTTAAAAAAAAAATTAAATTGTCTGCCTATAAAATTTAAATTTATTCTTTACAAGTCTGAATTTTTAAAAAATTTGTAAATAATAAATTTAATTAAAAAGAAATTATATTTATTAAGATTATAATTAAATTATTAAGATCATTATTTAAAGAAACTATAATTATTAATATTATAATTAAATTATTAAGATAATAATTATAATTTCTTTAAATAATTAAGATTATAATTAAACTATTAAGATAATTATTTAAAGAAACAAGGGTTTCTCTACCATATAAAGTTTAAATTCAATTATAATAATTTGTAGTAAAATTAGTTAAAAAATATTTTCAATTATACAAGATTAATACAAGAGTGTATATACGAGTAATTATATACAGGCATATAGTGAGAAACAACAAAGTCATTCACTTCTTGCAAAAATCGACACGTTTTGTCGAAATTCTAATTTAATCCGGTAACAGTCAATCAGCAATTCTTTATATAAAACTTTCTGCAATAATTCTCCTATTTTCCACTTTATATCCATTTCCAGTCTATCAAATAAAATCGGATGATTGCGTTTCTTTACTTCGCCCACGGTTAACTCGTATATTTTCATTAGATTCTCTGTTTCTTTTCGGTGTTCTTGTAGTCCGTTAATTAAAATTGTCGACTCTGGCTCTCTCGCACGACACTCATCTGCAGTCAATGTTTCAGGATCGAGCGCTCTATGTGCATACACAGTTTTTTCTATGCGATTGAAAACATTCGAAGCAAGTAAAATAATATTTTCTAAATATTCAGTTATCTGTTCAAGAATTTGGTGGACTTCTCTTAGTTCCTCGTCCATTTTAAAAAGTAATACAAGTTTCGTAGCCTCGATATTGTAATTTTAATCCAGACTCAGTGCCCTAAGTTTAGAAAAGATTGTTTCATAACATATATATATATATATATATATATAACTTATATTTTCTTGAATTCACTTGATTTTGCTTTTTCATTAATATTCATTGATTGATTGATTGATTGATTATTCGATATAAATTTTTCTATATCTAGCTTTATAAAGGAAAGAAAATAACTCGTAAATCAAAAATAAAAAAAAATTAAAATCATTTAATATATAATTCTTCTGTACATGTGTTTGTCACTAACCTCCTTCTAAACTGCTCGGCCGATTTTGATCAAATTATTTGTGAGTGTTTGACAAAACATGGAGAATGGTTTTATCGTATCCCTTTTGTTGTACGGCGCCACCAGATGGTGCTGCAGCATATCAACTTCTATATCGTTAAACAAATCGTTGTGAAAATTGGTAATAGCATATATTGGCGTATGGAATAGCATACATGGCAGTATTTAATGTATTTCAAACGATATCCATCAAAATTAGGCATTATAGTATTTCAATTTAAATTTCCCGGGCTTATTTTTCAATTTATTTTTCTTTTTAAGTTGCTTTCACTGTCCTTGACGTATTTTACATCAAAACATTCATTCGTTTTTAAGTTAAGGTTGGTTTTGTGAGATGCTAAAACTTATTCCGGCGATTTTTTAAATGGCTGAATTAATTGATTAAGAACTTACGTTAAATTTTGTTTGCGGAAACGTATAGAATGTTCCAGAATGCATTCGGTGAGCATTCTTATATCGGAAAGAAATGTTTAGAAGTGGTAAAAACAGTTCAGAGAAAGCGTTGAAGACGAAGAGCCCTCTGGTCGACTACCAACCCCAACCGACGATCACGTCCAAACCATTAAAGAATTGGTGCTTGCAAACTGTCGATTTACAAATAGAAGCCTTGCTGCTGATGTTGGAATTTCAGAATTCCATTTTTAAAAGTTTTTTGGGCCTCAAACACGTCAATTCTCGATTTCTACAGGAAACACTAAATGTTCCAGCTCACGCTGCATTGATTCTTTATGATTTTTTTGCCACAAGTGAAGCCCATATGGTTCTACAACCACGGTATTTATCTGATTTAGCACAAAAGCAAACGTAATTCAAACACTAGTGAATATTTTGAGGTCAAATTTCACACAGATGTCAAGGACAGTGCCAATAACCTAAGATAGAAAAACAAATTGAAATATCGTATGCCAGGGAAATTTAAATAGGCTATTGGTCTTACTTTTTGGACACAGTACTATTTTGAGAATATATTCGAGATATGTAATTTTCAACTGGGGATTTTTTTGGCAGGACAACGTATGCCGAGTTCTGATAGTATGTGTTTAAAAAAATTAATTCATTATATAAAGTAATTTGTTAAATTTAAAGATTTTTAAATTAATGAATTTTATCAATAATATTGTTAGGAAGGCTTCATTGAGTCTCAAAACCGTAGAGCTTCCTATTTCAATTTGCTTTCTTATTGATTTTGAATGATGGATCATTCTCTTGATGGACTCTTGGATGGACTTTATCATTCTCTTTTCAATGGTATATATATTTAGCAAAGTCATTGTTACTTGGATCCCATCACAGAAGCCCAATTATCAATAATATATTTTGTAACCTCATTATTATACATCATCCAGGTGGTCGAAAATGTAAAAATCTCTCACCCTTTAGTTAATCGATGGCAATGCTACTCTAGAAATTCTCGAATTAAGACAATTTAATGCCTCCCTAAATATTTTGTATCATTTTCAAGAGGACTGAGGAATCTTCCCTTCGCTATGTACTAAATGCAAATAATCTTGTTTTATTCTGTGACTGAATTTGAAGAAAATAAATTAGTCTTTTCAAATACAAATTTCGCCTCAATATGTAGAAAAATTTCAAGATTGATTATAAAATTATAAAAACATCTGACTAAATAGTTCAAATCTTATTGACACTATATATATATTACAGATATTCTATATAATCCCTATTTATCAGAGTTAGTTGCATTTAAAATTTTATGATGCTTTTCATTTCAACAGAAGTATCGATTAATATTTATTGATGAAATTCATCAAGTGATTTAGTGTGATTTATTCTTCCTTTCTTTTTGAAATATTTTCTACATTCCCTTCATTCTTTTTTTTTCTAAATAATCTGACAAGATTACACTGCTCCTACATTTGTTGACCTGTTGCCTCCCGGTAAAAGCTTTCTTATTCTTTCAGTAATTTTTCAAGGTCCTTATATGTTAAGAATCCTAATAATTTGTTCTTGAAATTGATTGATATGAAAAACGTTTTATTCTTTGGACTACGAACTTTCGTTTTTTTAATATTTTTTTTATTTTGCACATGTTTTGATGAAAACAGGGGCCTGAGGGCCGAGTGGCTAGCGCTTGGAACCACAGTTATCGGGTTCAAATCCCGGCGGTGACACTGGTGTTTGTAGTGGTTGGGAATCCACTTTAAACCGTAGGTCCCGGTCCTAATAGAATCGTAGAGCGTTAGGGTATTTTTATCGTAGATGGCATTGTTATTCCGCGTCCGTGGCTTATCTTCAAGTTTCACGCGCCCCCTGGGCAGTGCAAAGTGAGTAACGTCAGTGCAGCCCTTCTGGCATAAAAGATCACGGTCTATATTGCCCGCTGCATTAGATGAAAAAACAAGATGCAAACATAGCTTTCTAATTTCGCCACGTTTTCAAAGAAATACTTCAACAGACGGAATGACAAAACAGTTGATCGCCAATTTAATTGAATCCTGAAGCACGCCTGAAAAATCAGTTGATCAACAATAGCCACATTAAGTGTGCTCGAAAGCAAACATGTCAGTCTGTTTTATCAGCAAGTATCGCGCTAAATATTTTCTATATCAAAGAAAATTACATTACTATCTTGGATTTAATCAATTATCCCATCCCGCGTATCATAGCAGTCCATAAAATTTATCTCCGACCCTGATAATCACTGAAGATCCTAAATTATTACATAGGTGCAGGCAGATTCATCTTCCTAGAAGGAGACACAAATATTCCTCCCAAAAATGCCCTTACCTTTAAATATTTTTAACACTACAAGTTTTAAAATACTATAATAGTCACATCAAGAATATTTTACGGTTGAAATTCCAGAGAAAACTGACTATGCACCATCAACAAGCATTTCACAAAGAAATATTCGCCTATTCTACATCTCCAGGAAACTTACAAATTCATATAAGTACTCCTTCAATATAAAAATCTAATATTTTTTGCCAAAACTTGTAATTCTTCCTTTCAAGAAAACTCAGAAACCTCATATGATGATCAAATCAATCTTGACGACGATAAAATAACTCGAATGATCTTTCAAACAATCATCTTCGCTCCAACAGATGTCATGACCGCAAACAACAAGTCAAGATCATGATGATGATGATCATCTCTGACGATGATCAAATCAATCTTGACGAGGATAAAATAACTCGAATCATCATTCAAACATCATCTTCGCTCCAACAGATGTCATGACCGCAAACCACAAGCACATCATGATGATGTTCATCATCATCTCTGACTATGATCAAATCAATCTTGACGGGGATAAAATAACTCGAATGATCTTTCAAACATCATCTTCGCTCCAACAGATGTCATGACCGCAAACAAGAAGCCAACATCAAAAATTCCACAGGACGTACTAGAAAATCAAGCAAAGTCTAGTTATTTTTCCACCACAATGCAATAACCAACTTAACATAAATTTTGAACAAATGCATAAATCTAAATTAATTAACTTGCACTTCATAGCATCTAATATGTTACCATAACCTAATCATGATCATAACTTTTCTCAGAATTATATATTAAACACCCTAGTAAGTTGAATAAATAAATGTTTTGAACAAAATCATCTATTTTCACATGTAAAAATTCTGTTGAGAAAACTCCTTTCCTCCATGAGCAATTTAGTTTAAGAGAAAAATATTCAACTTGTCATGAAGTAACAAATATCATCAACGAAAGTTCCATCTACAAGCCAATAAAAGTATATTTTTAGATGGAAAGAATCCCTTTGATCGAATGTGGCGTAATGGATTCCACTCTAAAATGATACAACTGGAATTTCCAAGTTGGATTAGCTTTTTAACAATTGATTATCCGGTCAATAATATTTCTAAATATGCCTAAATAATGCCACTCTGGAAAATCCAGAGTGGCGGAGAAAATTCGGAGAAGAGCAGCTCTTATCAGTTGAGGATTCCTCCTGTCGTTAAGTATTGAATGAAAATATTAATTTTTATTCTGTAATCTTTAAAAATTTAACTACCTAGAATAAATAAGTTGATATAGTTAAACATTAAAATATGAAGTTTAAATAAAAACATAGGAATACATGTAATAAGAGAGAAAAAAATTAAATGTTGCTGTTGCAACATTTTAGAAATACACAGAAAAAAATTAATAATGCATGTCTCTCTCCTGACCGAAATACAAGCTCTACAGTGATTTTCCATATTGTGGGATTACATTATTTAGAGGTTCTCACAATGAAAACTTGTATTCAAATTAATAATTTTGAAACTCCTGGAAATTGTTAGGGTGTGAGTTATCGAGATGCAAGTCAACATTCTCTAGCTTCCCACACACGTGTTTTCGGATTTAAATACGGAGAATATGGAGGCCATCCCTTTCACTGGATGCTTTCGCTCTCAAAATAAACATTTACAAGGGACAACATGAGAATGCCCATCATTATCCATAAGGTGGATCTTATTACCGACTGCACCGTGTTACAACTAGACATAAGGATCAAGAAACTCACCTCTGTATATTTCAGAAACCACAATTTCACTGGTAAAAATGTGTATGTCAGTGCGGCCAATCAGAATGAGGCCTGCCCATTTGATTCCATGACAATTGGTATCGATTTGGGGCTTATGTTTTTCCCTTCCATTCTGCAAAACTCTTCTATCCCTTGGCTTCAATTCCTTATACTGTAATAATGCTGACCACTGCACTACTGTAACCCAGGCCCATTTGGCTGCCAGAGTTAATGAAATACAAATCATGAGTTTTCTTGCATACAATCTTCTTTAATACAGCCTGTCACTCACAGTAAATCTGAGTAGTCGAGTTCATGTTGCTGCAGCGAACTCCCTTGCAATTTGAACTGACGTCAGATGACTTTTTTTTAACGGTAGCTACTGTTGAGATAACTCTTTTGCGCATTTTTGATCTTTTTACAGACACCTGTCTATGTTGCTTTTGTTGTCTTTATTCCACGCTATTCTCACAATCCGACAAATGTATTTTGATGGCCATATTCCACCTATTACAAGAGACACTTTTATCCAACTACTCGTAGAATCCTTACAAGTTGACATCAAATCACACATGAGCACTCCTTTTTACACGTGCAGAAAGAACCAGTTCAATAATTCACCTGCCTTTTTTCTGCAGCGAAATTGCATCCCATTGGACTACTTGACAAAATTGGCATTGAGTTACAAAACAATCATCTTTCATATCAAATAAATATTAAGTAATAAAAGACCCTTTTTTATGATTGTTCCTTTAACTTTGTCGCCTGTATATAAAGTACTAGAAGTATAATTGTACTAGTAGTAGTATAATTGTACTGTGTCCAAAACGCAAGACTAGTTTTCAATTTAAATTTCCCGGGAATGTGGTATTTTATTTTTTTTTTATTTTTATGTTGGTGGCACAGTCCTTGACATTTTTGTGAAATTTTACGTCAAAATATTCATTAGTGCTTGAGTTAAGCTTGGTTTTGTGAGAAGCTAAAACTGGCTCCGGCGATTTTTGAAATGTCTCTTCTATCGACTCAAAACGATGTCCCCAGAGGGTTCTTTTCAGTTCAGGGAATAGCCAGAAGTAGCACGATGATCCGAATATTATTCGTAAAGAATATTCGGACTCAGAAGGGACATCTAGATCTCCTCGCGAAACATATCACTTCGGGTTTTTATCACGTTGAATACACTGGGGCAGTTCATACTTATAGAAACCATTCTTTGATTAAATCATCCAACCGCAAGGAAGTAAAATCTCACTACTATTCTTTTCCATCTTCATTTCTGATATGCCAAATAGAATCAATACCGTTACAGCAATTTATACAGATGATACTGGCATTCTTTATAGAACAAATACCCTAAATATCTTGCCTGCGCATCAAACAAACATAAATGGCCTTTCTAAACGGCTGAAACAAGTGGAAAATTGCTCTTAACATTAACTAAACCGAAGTAGTCTTCTTCAACAAGAATCAAACATATAAAAAAACGGCCATCTACCTCCAAAACTAACTTATCTTCTGGAAAACAAAAACAATATATCTTGGAATTTATCTTCATAAACATTCTAAACTTTAATTTCATTTTAACTAAGTTGGACAACAGTACAGAAAATACATTAGTAGACTCTATCCCCTTATTGCAAGAAACTGAAGTATGAGTAAAAATAATAAACTTCTGATTTTCACCTCTATGCGTCATCCTCTTGTCACCTATGCTTGCTCGATATGGGCCTATGACGCTAATCATATTACTAAAATCTTGGAAGCTGTTCAAAATATTACCATTAAACAAATAATGAAGGCCGACTGGTTCATGAGAAATTATGATATTTAAAGATCCATCTCACTGCTATTTCTCAAAAGTACTGGATAAAGCTTTCAGAAATATTCTTCAATAATATTAACCACCAACATCTGGCCATTAAATAGATCGAACTCTATGAGCTGCACTCAATTTTTAAAGGACCAAGGGATATTCTGCTCATTATCTAAATTCTTTGAATTTTTTTATACTTTTTCAATTCTCACACTCTACTTTTCAATTGCCTTTAACTTCTGGACATTGCCAATGTTTTCATTCTTTTATGTTTGCCAATACCGGAAATGAGGCCCCTTAGGGGGGCCAGTGAGTTCAAATAATCATCATCATCATCTGCCGTATTCAACATGGATTAGAATGAATGCATATCTTGAATTTAAACTATTTTTAAATTATTTATTAAAATTATTAAATGACCTTTGTAACCTATTATTTGAGTTCAAATGTGAAAAAGTTTAAAAATCCTTATTGGAACTTACTTGAATACACCGAAAACTGAGGAATTTCAGACGTTGTATTGTATATCTTTTTAAAATACTGCAACATACTTATTCCAATGTCCAGAAGAAGATTTAAATATTCTTTAGTAATAAAATTTCTTGTCATATATTTGAAGAATTAAAATATAAAAATCAACTTTTGGATTAATATGTTTTTATGAATAACTTTTCGACATTTTGACTTTATTAAATTATGAAATATTTGATATGGGAATAACTCCTTCCCATTAGACAACTAATACTGTACACAACTGGTGGGTTATTCAACCAAAGGTTAATAAAAACTTTTAAAAAACACATCCCTTATTGCCATCAACTTACTAGTAAACACGTAGCAGAATTAATGACCTACCCACTGTAATTAGCATGGATCTGCATTAAATCAGTTTTGCATAATGGTTGAAGTAAATGTATTCATTCCGTTCTTATTGTATTTCAATGGGGAAAAATTAAGTATTCCAAAATTTTGGTGTGACTGTTAACATTACTGCATTATACCCCTAGAATATGGGGGCCTGATGGCCGAATGGCTAGCGCTCTGGCGTTCGGTACCACAGGTACCGGGCTCAAATCCCGGCTTTACCCATGGGTGCTGTAGTGCTTCGGAATACACTTTAAGCCGTAGGTCCCGGTCCCTAATAGGATCGTAGAGCGCTGCGGAGGCATTGTTACTCCGCGTCCGTGGCTTACCATCAAGTTACACGCGCCCCCTGGGTAATGCAAAGTGATTAACATCGGTGCAGCCCTTAAGGCGAAATATCACGGCCTATTTTGCCAGCTGCATTAGAAGAAGAAAAAATACCCCTCGAATATTCTTTCTAATATTGGTTTTGATTTAAACAAACCCTTTACAACGATTCACTTTATAAAAATGTATTTCTTAAGACAAATTTAATAAAATGTCTGTCAACACCTCAATTTTTTTAAGCTGCTGTAGACACTAATGCTAAGTTTTTATATCTGAACTCATTTTTCATGATCGGATAGAAAATATAAATAACCCGAGTTACCAAAACCGTATGCAACAGTTGGTTACATTCTCTTGTCTCTCCAGCAATTTTTTCATTGTTAAAGTAAGTTAAATGACGTTATATCCTTAATTTCTCTCATTGAAGTCAGGTTTCATATCAAATTATGCTTGTAAATTTACGTAAGTTTATATAGTTTTACAAATTATATCAAGTAAAGTTGCATTGATAGCAAATATTCGAATTGTGCTTAAGTATATTATCTATTTAGGGGACCTGATGACCGAATGGCTAGCGCTCTGGCGTTCGGTACCAAAGGTATCGGGTTCAAATCCACGCTTTGCCCATGGGTTTGTAGTGGTTCGGAATCCACTTTAAGTCGTAGGTCCCGGTCCTAATAGGATCGTAGAGCGCTGGGGACATTGTTACTCCACGTCCGGGGCTTATCTTCAAGTTACATGCGCCCCCTGGGTAATGCAAAGTGAGTAATGTCTGTGCAGTGCTTGCCTTAAGGCATCCAAGACCAAGCTGTCTAAGTGTTTGCCAGCTGCATTGGAACAAGAAAATATATATATTATCTATTTATAACCTGTATATGTCCTCTAGTTCCCAACTCTGTTCGAAACTTTAAAATCGTTACCATTTGTCGAGTTCCTATTATTAGTTAATTTTTAGAGATCCTGATAGTTTACTAAACAGTATTACACTTTAAATCGGTTGACACATTTGTGAATTATTATTAATACGCTTTTATTAGTTTCACCTGTATGTTTGCTTGTTTGTATGTATGTAGATAACCGACTCTTTAGGCTCGATTTTTGCCCTACTTTAATCAATCAGATTTAATTTAAACGTTGTAGACTTATCAAGGACCCACGACACTAAAATATTTTGATAAGTTTATATCTCATCATGATTAGGATCGCCAGGATAAGAGATTTTATTTTAACTTATAAATAGCAATTTAACCCATGTAGAATGAAAGTACCCAAGACATCGAAACCCACGTGGGACAGCGGCACAACGGATAACGCGCCCGACTATGGATCAGGTGATTCCCTGTTCGAATCCGGGCTGGCACGACATATTCGCCTTTGTTTTACTCACAATTAAATTATTGTAAGAAATATAGTCCCAGTCCTCCGTACCGGGAACCTCATTTAAATATTATAGTTTAAAAACACTAAAAACATGCTTTTAGTGTTAATCAAACTAAAAAGTAAAAAATAAATTAATAGTTTAAAAAAACTAAAAACACGCTTTTTTAGTCAAACTAAAAAAATAATTGTTACCATAAGAATAAAGTGACTGACGAGAAAATGAATGTCCCTGTTCTAAAGCGTGGGGTGTTTTTGTACGACATTTTTAAACTAACTCTGCATTTCGGAATGAAACTAGTGAAAAATTATAACGATTGATATCAGAACCCCACGCTTTTAGAACAGTGGCATTCATTCTCTCGATAAGATCTCTATATCATATCGATAAAAAATATAAAGAGAACTAATACAATACTTACACTACTCGTGTTAACAACTAGAATAAATTTATTTCTACCAAGCAGTTCTAATCAACACAATTTTCAGCAAATTGTGTTTTCTTAAACTTTAATTAGTTTTGGTACTTACGTATTAACGCTACCTTGGCTACAGTCGGGCCAATAAAGAGCAATCTTGTTGTGCGCACGCGCACGCATATAAAAAGAACTAATAAAAATATAAAGAGAACTAATACAATACTTACACTGCTCGTGTTAACAACTAGAAGAAATTTATTTCTACCAAGCAGTGCTAATATACACAATTTTCTGCAAATTGTGTTTTCTTAAACTTTAATTACTTTTGGTACTTATGTATTAACGCTACCTTGGCTACAGTTACGCCAATAAAGAGCAATCTTGTTGTTCGCACGCGCACGCAGTTATCTTTCGAACGTCAACCGCAGCTACAGATTTGGCGGTTTTTAAAATTCTGCTTCCCTCAAACCAGTTGTCTTTTCTAAGTCCCACATGATAAGCACACTGACTGAAATTGCATTTCCAAAACTTACGTTTACCAAAATAAAGTTTCATGTCATGGGAATTGGGACATTTTCGTTTTTTGGTAAAAATATTTCGCTACTGAAAAAATAAAATTGCATCTTGTTCTGCTTCCGGCAAACCGATAAAAAATATAAAGATAACCAAACTCTGTTAACAACTAGAAATTTATTTCTTCCAAATACGCATTTTCGTAGCACTAAAAAATGGCTTCAAAAATCAGCAAATTTATAGCTGTTAGATTGACGACGCTTGAAAAAAACCGCCCAATCTGTAGCCAAGGTAGCGTTAATACGACAAGTACCTTAGTTTTAAACTGTTAAATTAACAATTAGATGATTGATTTATTAGATAATTAGATTCCATTATAATTCTGGACTTAGATAAATGAAATATCTTTAAAATACCAAACTAGCTGTTCTTTACGCTCTTAATATCCTTTGTATTAAATCCTTTATTCACAAACTTATTACACATTTTTTTGTAAATATATCTAATAATCCAAATAAACTTCTAAACAGAATTCCCAATTACGATATTAAAAATCCAAAAAATCACAAAAAGTCCCAGAACACTACTTAATATTCTACTCAAATAATTTAATTTTTGTGAGTTTTTCTATAAATATTGATATCGACTTTTTTTCTTTAACTAACTGTACAAATACTTCAACATTTTTCCATTATAACTTTTTAGTAAATAATAATAAAAATAGTATTTACTATTAATACTCTATTTTTCCTTTTTGTTTTCTGAGCTTTGTCATATCTCTCCACCATGACGAACTTAACTACCGTCTTCCTAACATCAAGACAGAAGTGCGTGGTAGCTGACACTGCCAATGATCTTCGTTAAACTCCTAATGAGAATACCAAACATCCTATTTCCTAAAAAAATTCTTCACAACTCTATAATGCCATGTTCCCTAAATAATAATAAGAATTCTTAAAATAACTTGTCTGTTATAGCTATTTAACAAAAGGTTTGTCATCAGACTTTCAGTTGTCTTGAATTTCATAATAGACAGTAATTTACCTTAAATTAAGTTTATTGCGTAATTACATAATAAATTTATTCTTTAATTATTAATTTATAATTTTGTAATTAAATAAAAAATATTTAATGTATATAATTAATAATTTTAATTTATATTCGATAGTAATAATTAATAATAATTTTAATTTATATTCATCAGTAATAATTTATAATTTTAATTTTTATTTATATTCAACAGTAATAATTTACAATTTTAATTTTTATTTATATTCAACAGTAATAATTTATAATTTTAATTTTTATTTATATTCAACAGTAATAATTTATAATTTTTATTTTTATTTATATTCAACAGTAATAATTTATAATTTTAATTTTTATTTATATTCAACAGTAATAATTTATAATTTTAATTTTTTATTTATATTCAACAGTAATAATTTATAATTTTTATTTTTATTTATATTCAACAGTAATAATTTATAATTTTTATTTTTATTTATATTCAACAGTAATAATTTATAATTTTAATTTTTATTTATATTCAACAGTAATAATTTATAATTTTAATTTTTATTTACATTCAACAGTAATAATTTATAATTTTAATTTTTATTTACATTCAACAGTAATAATTTATAATTTTAATTTTTATTTATATTCAACACTAATAATTTATAATTTTAATTTTTGATTTACATTCAACAGTAGTAATAAATAATTTTTAATTTTAATTTACATTCAACAGTAGTAATTAATAATTTTAATTTTAATTTATATTCAACAGTAGTAATTAATAATTTTAATTTTAATTTATATTCAACAGTAGTAATTAATAATTTTAATTTTAATTTATATTCAACAATAATAATTTATAATTTTATATGCATGTGTAATTATATAATTCAATTTATTCTGCAAATATTTGTCAATGGAAAATATAATTGGATATACACGAAGACTTTCAGATGTCATGGCTTCCATAATAGACAGTAATTTGCCTTATAATAGGTTTATTGCAAAATTTTTACATTTAAAGACTAATTTAATTATACGTAATATATTTATTCTACAATTTTGTGTTTTAAAAACATTAATAATTAAAATTAAATACGTTAAAAATTAAACATTTATTTCTATGTCATAACTGTTCATTAAAGTAACACTAATCTAAATAAAGAAATTTGATCCTGTATTATAAAAGATTTAATATCAAATTATAAATAAAGTTAAAATCCAAAGCAATCATACAATGTGATAAACGAATTCACGATTGCAAAATGACAATATTTACTACTAATAATGCAAAAAAAAAACAACATAACATCAACATTGACTATTTCAAATTCATCAATTAAAAAATCTGTTTTCGATTGGGGAAATGATCAGTTCCATTAACATCAGTCCAGTGCTATGAAAAAGCTGAAATTGAACATTTCAAATTCATCAGTTAAAAATCTGCTTTTGATTTGTAAAATGATCAATTCCATTCATTGCAAATATGAAATTTTAAAAATCACTTTAAGCAACTTCAAAGTATATTTAAAATAACCATTAATAGAAAAAATATTCATTTGCATAGAAAGCTAAATTCAATTAAAATATTCTACATTAAAAATCAGTAGAAAATTATTTTTTCGATTCTGCTGTGAAAACTTCGTAATAGAGCTATTAAATCGGTACATATATTCGTAAAGTAAGAACCAAAGTTAATTATCCATGGAATACTTCATGACGTCTTGGCGTAATTGAACTTCCCACCAATATGTGCTACATGGAATAGATAAAATATTCCAAATTCCACTTTATTCAGATATCAATCTAGATTTCCAGCTGTACCTCTCTTCATGTAGAAAAACATTTTCGTTTGATTTAATCATATTTTAAATCTTTATATTTTATAGAGCTCCTGGTATAAGATAAATTTCAGAGTATTCTGTAATTAATTAATTGTGGTATTCTTCAAAAAGTTATGATTTATATATGATTCTATCAATAAAATAACAGGGCCTGAAGGGTCGAGTGGCTAGCGCTCTGGCGCTCGGTACCACAGGTTTCGAGTTCGAGTCCCGGCGGTGCCATGGATGTTTGTAGTGGTTCGGAATCCACTTTAAGCCGTAGGTCCTGGTCTAATAGGATCGTAGAGTGTTGCGGGGGACATTGTTACTCCGCGTCCGTGGCTTGTCTTCAAGTTACACGCGCCCCCTGGGTAATGCAAAGTGAGTACGTCTGTGCAGCGCTTGCCTTAAGGCATCCAAGACCAAGCTGTCTAATTGTTTGCCAGCTGCATTAGAAAGAAAAAAAAAGTAAAATAACATTATTTTCATTCGTGAAAAACCACGTTTTTATTCACCAAACATTTTTAAATTGCTCGAATTGAACTTATTATTATTAAAATTTGTTGTATGTAGAAATGTTGACATTAATCCAACCGCAATTTTATTACTTTATTTAGGTGAAAATAGATGCTAAATGATACTGGGAGAAAGTACTTAGTAAAACACGTATAAATGACTCATTCTTCTAAACTTTTTACTATTATGTGAAAATGAAGAAACCTAATTTATAAATTTTTAATATTTTTAAAGTAAAAATTATATCGCAAATAATTATGTATAACATCTATTAATATATAACGACAAAAAATAATATATACCAACTAAACACTAATATTTAAAAGAAACATATTTATACCGATTTTTAAAAATATATATAATTTTTTTCAGCATATTCATTTTCTTAAAATTTAGTAATTTTTAAATTGTTAAATTAACAAATATACACGCCCCGTTATAACTCAAGACGTATATAAATAATATATCTTTCAAATGTCTAACGCCATATTTCCGGAGATTAAACCCTTTCCTACAAGGAGAATTCTTTCAATAACTTGTTGCCCATTGTCGATGTTGAACGATGGAAATTTTAATTTGATATTCAGATGTTTCAGATGTCCCGGATTCTATAATAGAAAATAAATTAGCTTATATTAGGTTAATTGCAAAATTGTTGCTAATAAACGTTTACTTTGCTGAACAATTATACTAAAAGATAAATTTTATTTTTTATCAAATTTCGAATCCTTTAAGTAATTAATGTTAATTATCCAAATTATTTCTTTGAAATGCAGTTGTGATTTAAAATAACCGTACTCTAAACATAAAAAACTTCATGCATTTAAAAATATTTATTAACCAATATTAAAAATTAAAAAGAAAACAAGGCAATCATACATTTTGACAAATTTAATAAGCAGTGTTATTTTGCAAAAAGTCATAATAAACCTCAAAACATAATATTAACATTAGATCAATACGATACACAAGTTCACTACAATTCAAACACAATTCACATCAAAAAAAATTTATAAAAATTTATATTGTCTGCTTATAAAATTTAAATTCTGCTTATAAAAATTTAAACTGATCAATTTTTTTCTTTACAAATTTCAATTTATAAAATGTGTATGTAATACATTGAAAATATTATTTTAAGTAACAAAATTTTATCTACCTATAAAGTAATTCGAGGCACAAGCTCAATACAATTCAAATTCAATTCAATCATTTCAAGTTGCTTAATTTAAAATACAAAAACACTTATAAATATTTTAATTGCCTACCTATACAATTTAAATTCTTAAAATTTAATTTGTTGATAATACATATAATATATTATTTAAAGAACAAAGATTTCATCTACCATATTAAGTTTAAATTCAATTAAAATAATTTGTAATAGAAATTAGTTAAAAATATTGTTCAATTATACGGAGTATATACAGGTGGAAGGGTGTACATACAGTAAGTATATATAAATGAGAGACAACTAAGTCATTCGCTTCTTGAAAAATTCGGCATGTTTTGGCGAGATTCTAATTTAATCTTGTAACAATCAACCAGAAATTCTATGTACAACACATTCTTCAATAAATCTCTTATTTTACACTTTATATCCCTTTCCAATCTGTGCAATAAATTAGGATGATTTTGATTCCTTACATCGCACACGATTTTCTCGTATATATTCATTATATTCTCTATTTCTTTCCGGAGTTCTTGTAGTCGATTAATTAAAATTGTCGAATCTTTTACTCTCGCATGACATTCATCTGATGTTAATGTTTCAGGATCGAGCGATGTATATACATACACACCTCGTTCTATGCGATTGAAAACACTCGAAGCAAGTAAAATATTATTTTCTATTTCTTCAGTCATTTCCATAAAATGTTTGCGGGCTTTTCTTAGGTTCTCATCCATTTCAAAAAAGTATTGTTTATCAGGCTTGATACTTTAATTTGAATCAAGAATCAGTATAATGGGTGTTGGTTAGCGTGACAGATCACATTTATATACAATTTATACTTTTCTTTAATTCACTTGAATTTCTTTTGTGATTAATGTTATTTTATTGATTGCTTGATCCCCATATTTCCAGTTCTTGCTTTATAAAAAAATAAATTACGACAATCGCATCTAGTCAAATTTTCAGGATTGAGAGCAGTCTGTGCAGTATGAGCTTTCTATTTCTTCAGTTATATGCAATAGATGCTGGAAATTTCTTCTTCGGTTTCTATACATTTTAAAATAAGATCGGATTCGTAATTTAAAGACCGCAGATACCAGATATTGGATGAGATCAATTTCTGATTGATCTAGATAGAAAAAGATTTTATGAGTTTAATTCTTGATTGTTCCAGATAAAACGAGATTGGATGAGTTCAATTTCTGATTGACCCAGATGAAAAGAGATTGGATGAGATCGATTCCTGTTGGAACCCAGATGAGAAGAGATTGGATGAAAAGATTCCTGATTGATCCAAATGAAAACAGATTGGATGAGATTCCTGATTGATCCAGATGAAAGATAAAGATTGATTCCTGATTGATTGGATGAGATCGATTACTGATTGTTCCTGATGAGAAGAGATTGGATGATATCGATTACTGATAGATATAGATGTAAAACGTTTGGATGGGATCGACTCCTGATTGATCCAGATGTAAAAAACTTTTATGAGTTTGATTCCTGATTGTTCAAGATAAAACGAGATTGGATGAGATCAATTTCTGATTGATCCAGATGAAAAGAGATTGAAGGAGATCGATTCTTGTTGAAACCCAGATGAGAAGGTATTGAATGAAATAGATTACTGATTGATCCAGATGAAACGAGATTACATGAGATCGATTCCTGATTGATCCAGTTGAGATTGGTTCCTTTAAAATATTATATAACTTATAACTTTCTTGAATTCATTTGATTTTTCTTGTAATAAATACTCGCTGATTGACTACTGTATCTCAATATTAATTCTAGCTTTTATAATGAAAATAAAATAAGAAATAATCCATAAGGTAAAAATGAAAATAATTAATGCATAATATGTATTGATAAAATTAATTATTGACATAAATTAATATTTAAAATTTAACGAAGTTTAAAATAACGAAATAATAAAGCATTGTAATAATGATGTTGTTATGATTGGATCAAAGAATATCTTCTGATTTCTATTTTAATTATTGCTTTTGAATGACGGACACTATTTCTGAGGTCGTTCTCTTTATAAAGCTATAGATATTCAGCAAATACAACATCACTTGTATAGTATCACATATGTCTCGTTATTATATATTCTGTACTCCAAATTTTGGAACATACCTTATCTAGGTGGTAGGGAATTTAAAAATAATGTTTTTAAATGAAAATCTTACCTTAATATGAAGACAAATTTAATGATAGTTTTTTTATGATTTTATTTTAAAAATTAATTAGTTAGAATTTCATTTATACTGTAAAAATTATAGATCCTTTTCATATTTATTCATATTAAATTGGATTTAAAAATCAATTAATCTTTCCATTTTAACAAAAGTCACGATAAATATTTCGTAATGCAATTCTTTATTTTGGAACCCCTGGGTCTTTTATACTTTGGTAACTGACATTTTTGAAATATTTTCAGTTTTTCTAGCACTTTTTTTTTTATCAAAATGTCTGACAAGATTATATCGATCCAATATATATTGATGCCTTACCTCCAGTAAAAGCTATTTTATTTCAAAAATTTGGTACATTAATCTTACACATTTTTATTTTATTTTGATATTGATTTATATGAAAAAGTTTTGTGCATTGGACTACGAGCATTTTACTCTTGTTGAAAGTTTTATTTTATCATCTGCACATATTTTGTTGCAAATATTGTTCTTTAATTTAACCACAGTTTATAAAGGGATACTTATATAGTAGGAATGTCAAAATCATCGCCAAAAAGCACGTTAAATATTTTCTGTATCTAAGGAAAAAAATACATTTATTATAGAAATCTTCTTTGTCTCAACCCACATGTCATGCCCATCCACGATACTCACCACAAACACCGACATTCATTTTAAATCCTAAAATTTATCCACAAATGCAACAGACCCACCCAGAGAAATGAGTCATAAATAAACCTCCAAAATATATAAAATTAAAAATAATTTGAAGATAAGTGATATTAAAAAAAAAAAAAAAAAAAGTTATTAAAAAAACTAGGGATCAACTCAAAAATTTTACCCTTAAACGCTACTAACTGTATTTGTATTCTCATTCAATATAAGAGGCTGATATATTGCCAAAATTTGGATTTTAAACTTCAAAGAGAATGCTTCCTTTAACTTGTTGTCCATTGGCGATATTGAACAACGGAAATTCTATTTTATGTATTTCTTGTGTTACATATATGAAAGTTTATCAACGAGCTTTCAGATATCATGGATTCCATAATAGAAAGGAAATTGACTTTTATTAGGTTTGTTGAAAAAGTGTTACCTATAAACTATTACTTTGCTAAACAAATGTTTTAAAAAATTTTATTTTTATCTAATTTCGATTTTTTATAATAATTAATGTTATTTCTTTGTAAAACCAGTTACGATTTAAAATAACCGTACTCTAAAATAAAAACTTCAAGTATTATAAAATATTTATTAGAAAATAATTAAAATGATAAAAAACAATGCCAATCATACATTTTGACGAACTTATAAAGTTTTAAACACAACTTATTATTAATAAAGTTTTAAACATAATTTTAACATCAGTTCAAATTTATACACAAGGTCACTACAATTCAAATTTAATTGTTTATTATTTTTCAATTCAAACATTTCAAGTTCAACAGTTCAGTTCAAAATCTGCTTATAAAAATTTAAATTGATCAATTTATTTCTTTGCAAATATGAATTTTTAAAAATTGTTGATAATACATTTAAAATATTATTTAAAGAAACAAGATTTTCTCTAACTTATAAAGTTTAAATTCAATTAAAATAATTTGTTTAAAATTAGTTTAAAATATTGTTCAATTACATAAGGGTAATACAATAGTTTATATACAAGGGTAAAATACATATAGTGAGAGACAACAAAATCATTCGCTTCTTGCAAAATTCGTCATGTTTTGGCGAAATTCTAATTTAATCTGGTAGCAATAAACCAGAAATTCTTTACATAACACTTTGTATAATAAATCTCGTATTTTCTTCTTTATATCCCTTTCCAGTCTAGACAATAAAGTAGGATGATCGGAATTCTTCACTTCGAGCACTGTGACCTCGTACATTCTCATTAAATTCTCTATTACTTTTCGGTGTTCTTGTAGTCGGCTAATTAAAATTTTCGGACTCTGGCTCTCTCGCACGACACTCATCTGCAGTTAATGTTTTAGGGATCGATGCCTGTATGTGCATCCACACCTTGTTCTATGAGATAGAAAACATCTTAGAAGCAAGTGAAATGGTATTTTCTATTTCTTATGTACTCAAGACATTGGTGGATTCGTCTTATTTCCTCATGCATTTCAAAAATATTACAAGTTTCTTAGCCTTGATGCTGTACTTTCAATCAAGAATCGGTTTAATGAGTTTAGGTAAGGATGACTCTATACACATCTATATACAATTCATACTTTTCTTTAATTCACTTGAATTTGTTTTGTGATTAATGTTGATTTATTGATTTCCTTGATTCAATTATTCCAGTTCTAGCTCTATAAATAAAAATATCTCTAATTCATAAGGTAAAAAAAAAATAATTTAATATTTAATTTGTATGTATAAAAATTAATTAAGGACATAAATCAATATCTGAAATTTAATGATGTTTAAATTAAAGCATTTAAAAAAGGTTATAGTTAAGAAAGCTTTCTCCAGTTTTGTAAATGAAGATCTTCTGATTTCGTTATTAATTATTGCTTTTGAATGACAGACATTTGTTAATTCTCGTTGCAATGTTATATATATTTACAGAGGCTGTATTACTTGGATTCCGTCACATAAGTCCAGTTAACAATATTAAATTTTTTTAACTTCATTATTATACCTCATACAGGTGGTAGAAAATGTAAAAAGTTTCACAAAATGTTTGTTAATCGATGACAATGCCCCTTTTTTAAATACTGAACTCATCTCTAAATCTCTTGCATCATTCTCAGGATGACTGAGGAATCCTTCTATCGTTATGCAGTGAGTGCAAATATTCTTGTTTTACTCTGTGAGTGTTTGAATTGAAGAAAACAAATTAGTGTTCTCAAATAAAATTCTCGGCACAGAATGTGGAATAAGCTTCTGTTGCTGTACGGTCAGTTTGTGCACACTTTAGGCTGGACTCGGATCTATAATTTTTGTGGATTCCGAATCACCCCTGCTACCGACAGAAATCGAACCGGAAGCATGTTGCATGAAAGACCAGACAGCTATCCATTTAGCCGTCAGTAAACAGGAATAAGTTGAAGATAGTATTTTTATAATTTAATTTTTAGTTTGAATAGTTAAAACTTTATTTATACTACACAAAAATATAAATATTCTATATAATTCATGTTTATAGAGTAAATTAGATTTAAAAACGAATGATGCTTTCCATTTCATCAAATGAGTAGATAAATATTTCATATTGAACTTCTTTAGTTTAGAAAGCCTGTTTCTTTTACAATATAGCAAGTTATAATTTTGAAATATTTTCTACATTCCTTTTTATGCTTTATGATTCTAAAATAATTATCAAGACTACTGATCCAACATATGTAGATATTTTGCTTTCCAGTAAGGCTTTCTAAATGGTCTAAAAACTGATCATAGTCCTTGTAACTTCAAGTTTGATCTTGAAATTGATTGCTATTAATAATAATTTATGCCTTGGACTGATGAATTATAGTTGTTGACAATTTTCTTTTAACAAATTCACATGTTTTGTTGCAAACATTACTCTCTACTTTCAACGCATATTTCAATGAGTCTCTTCTATATCAGGTACGACAAAACAGTTATCCACCAAGATCCAATTTCAGTATATTCTAAAGCAGGCTTGACAAATCCATTGAACAACAATTGATACATTAAGAATATTCCAAAAGCAGACAAGTCAACCTCATTTATCAGCAAGGATCAGGCAAAAAATAACTTCTGTATCAAGGGAAACATAAATTGACCCTAAGAATTTTCTTATTATCACTGCCCACATATCATAGCAGTGCATGAAACATACCTTCGAATATGCGACAGGCGTATCCACAGAAAAAGACACACAAATATACCTCAAGGAATATCTCTCGCCTTCAAATTACGTTTAGCACTATACATTTTAAAATACCACAATAGTTATCAATCTTGCTCCAACAACAAAATTATAATAGCTATCGCCCTCAATGGATAAATTCGTCACAAAAAATGAACAGGAATACATTACAAATCACAATAATCAAGTTTTATTGCTTTGAGAATTCCAATTCATAACACTCGTCTTGGTAGTAGTTAGACGCCATACGAACAACCTCATCTGTTTTAGCTTCAATAACTTAAGCATTTTTTATAAAATAGCACGTTATTCTAATTTATTTCTGTCTCTACCATCTCTACAATTGAAAACTGCATTTAGCCAAGTCCGGAAAAGTAAAAATTTCCTGAATTATTTTATTCATAATCATCCACTAAATTCTACCATTTCAAATGCTCATGACATCGATTAATCGCTACATTAACTTAATGTGAAATTAAAATAACAATCAAACTAACCAATAAATCTGTTGAATTCAAATGAATTTACCAAATTCTGTCCCTTGAAATAAGAATTTCAGTACAAAGAAAATAGAATCGGTAAATTCAGGCAGATCACAAGATATCCTCAATATAACCAAGAACCATATAAGAGTATCTAAAACGAAATAAAGAAAAAAAATTTAATATTCTAAATTACGCATGATGGTAATTTCTTACCGACTGAAATCCAGAAAAACCGACTGTACGCCATGAACAAGCACTTCACCAAGAAAAACTCGAAAATTCTTCACCTCCATACAAATACTGAATCCTTATTCTCATTCAATATAAAAATACTACTAGGCCAAATTTTTGGAATTTTTCTTCTTAAGAAAGCTCAGAAATTATGACGATGATCAAATCAGTATTGTGGAGCATATAATAACCCGAATTATCGTTCCAACGTCATCCTCTCTGTAACTGACATCAAGAGCACAAACAACAAGTTAACATCAGGAAATTCACAGGTCCTACTAGAATTCAAAGGAAAGTCATGCTGTGTCTCCAACTTAAAAGCAATAATCAACTTAAACAAAATTTTGAACAAATGCTTCTAATTCCATTACTTCCCAAACACTTGTAAACAGATAAATATTGTCATGTCAGCGAAACGTAATCGTGATCCGATGTATTTTCGAAATTATAAACGAAACACCCTACTAAGAAGTATTGCTATTATTATTATTATTATTATTTTTTTGAAAAATCGTCCACTTTCACATATATAAAATTTTGCAAAAAATCTCCATTGTTCCATCGGAACAATTTGGTTTAAGAAAGAATATTCAATCTGACATCAAGTAGTGTATATTATTATCAAATTTTAAACTACAACCTAATACCATTAGGTGCTTTTCTAATTGTACAAAAAAATCTTCAACCGACTTTTTTGTCACGATGGATATCTAAGATGATACAGCTAAATTTTTTAACTTAAAGTAATTTTTAACAGCTGACTAGCTGACAAATACAGTTTAAAATTCTGATGACTTGTCGAGCTACTAATCTTTAGAGAACATTATAGTTTTCTTAAAATTCCATTGTTCTTAAATCAGTTAAAAAGAATAGGTTAGTTGAATAGGTTAGTATAGGATAGCATAGGTTTCTTTGTGGTGTAAGAGGGTAAAAGTATAACACACAATACATAATTTTATTAATTCGTGCAACTGCTTTTTTATATTATGTGATTGAAACGGCGGAGGATTTTATTGCAAATACCTTTTACTTTTACTCAATGTTAAATTATATCGTTAAGAATTATATACCATAGCGATAAAAGTATAACAATAACAAACAAAATATTACACTACTCGTTATAGCAATTAAAAGAAACCTACATATGTATTAAAACAAATTGGTAGAAATAATTTTTTCAGTAAAATTGTTGTTTTCTTAAATTGCTAAATTTTCAATTAGGCAAACAATCCATTATTATTCACGCATTATATAAAAGGAATATCTTTCAATTACCACCAAATATATATATATATATATATATATATATATATATATATATATATATTATTATGTATATATTTCAAAAACCATACTTCCTGAGTTAAACGATTTAATTCAAGGAGAACTGCCTGATGGCCAACTGGCTAGTGATTTGGATTTCGGTAACACAAACAAGTACTTCAGGTTCGAATCCTGATATCCACTCAAGATATCCACAGCTCTGTCCAACGACTAGATTACTATTCTCTTTCAGTAGAAACTCTGATACTTTTGCCAAATCGTGGAATTCTACTTTGAAGAAAACTCAAACATCATCCATCCATCATTTTCAAAACATCATCCTCACCTGATGTCATGACCACAAACCACAAGTCAATATCAGGAAATGCACAGGTCCTGCTAAGTTCAACCAAAGTCTTGCCGTGTCTTTAACCTCAATGCAATAACTAACTAAACCAAAATTTTGAACAAATGCATACATTCCATTGCATCTCAAGCACTTGGTAACAACTATCAACAACACAACAACACACCATATTGATAACAACTAAGATCAGATGTTATCGAAACTTAATCGAGATGCCAGATTTTCTAGGAATTACTGACCAAACACCCTATTAAGTTCCATTGAGAATTTTTGGGAAAACATCCACTTTCAGATGCAAAATTTCTGCGCAGAAAATTTTCATTCTTCCATCGGAACAATTTGGCTTAAAAGAAAATATTCAGCCTGTCATCAAGTAACAAATATCACCCTACGAAAATTCTAACCACAAGCCAATAACAGTGTCTTTTAACAGAAAACTTTTTGATAGACTTTGGCAAAACGGACTCCACTTTACAATGATACAAATATATTGGTACCTACGTATTAACGATACCTTGACGACAGTGGCGTCAATAAAGAGCACACGCGCCAACGGCAGCTACAGATTTGGCGGTTTTTAAGTGGCGCCAATCTACACTTACAATTTTTTCCATATAATAAAATATATAAAACACTTCATTTAAAATCAAAAACGCTTTCAAAATTCAAAACACTTTCATCAATTTCCACAATGCAATCTGGTCCACCTACCTTCTTTTTTTGGTCTATTCTCCATATCCAAGACACATAATTCACGCATGAAATTGTTCCAATCTATAACAGTTTTATCCGATAAATCAAGTTGCTTTTTCACAAAATTTAATCGACGCCAACTCCTCGCACCAGCAGTATATGAATCTCAAAGCTGTACAAAATGGAATTCTGCTTCCCTCAAACCAGTGATTCCCACATGATAAGCACACTGACTGAAATTGCATTTCCAAAACTTACTTTTAACATGTCATGGGAATTGGGACATTTTCGTTGTTTTGGTAAAATATTTCGCTCTTGAAAAAATAAAATTGCATCTTGTTCTGTTTCTGGCAAATCCCAAATACGCATTTTCGTAGAACTACAAAATGGCGTCAAAACTCAAAAAAATCTGCAGCTGTTTCATTGGCGCCACTTAAAACCGCCAAATCTGCAGCTGTTAGATTGGCGACACTTAAAAACCGCCAAGTTCTGTCGCCAAGGTATCGTTAATACGTAAGTACCAATATATTTCCCATTGTTTTTGCTCTTTAAAAATTGATTAAGGGGCAAATAAAATTTCAAAAGCAGCTGAAATGATCAATTCTTTACATCCAGCAATATCAAGGCCAGTACGTACCGATAAATAGGCGCTGTTGTTTTTTTTATTATTACAATTGTTTGAAATAAAATATGTATATACGGAATCCAGATGTGCTAGAAAGTGAGTCAAAAGTTCAAATCAGGTTTTTTTCAGTTCACATTTTGTAAATAACATAGGATTATTTTCATTAATGAAATTCAGCGTTTCGTTCAACTAAATATTTGATACAATTATACAAAATGATAGAATTATATTTCCCAACTTGGATTAGCACTTTAATAATTGATTAGCTGAATAATATAATTTCAAAATCTGCATAAATATGCAATGGTCAATTTTACATCCCCACCGTATCAAGAGTGGTACACAGGGCCGGATTTAGATGAAAAGAGGCCCTAGGCTATTCCACTTATGAGGCACTTTTACCTCCCATTTTCAAGTTAGTAAATTTCATGAGAGACAATAAAACACATCATGACTGTAATCCTGCACTTTATTTATGTAAGAACAATTTAGAGCTTAGTAGCATAAGGCACGTCAATATTTTCCATAGTAATCAGTGAACGTAAAAACTATACTTTGGTGCAATCTAATATATAGAAACGAACGGACCTAATGAGCCGAATGCGTTGATCTTAACCAATACATTTTGATGTTTGTTTATTAGTCATATGGGTACAATTTCTAAATTATTTTCGATTCAGTGTTTGCTGTTTTTAGAATAGTGTCATTCTAATTTTGCTAACAATTTGAATGTAAGGCCCGCTGGATCTAGATGCCCTAGGATGAAGACTAGTAAGCCTATAGGAAAATCCGGCCCTGGGTACACAACAATAAACAGTAGCTGGTTTTTTTTTACCACTGTTTGAAATAAAATGTGCATGTAGTGCATCCAGACGTTAGGAATGTGAGTAAAAAGTTCAAAGTTCAAGTAAGCTTATTTTTCTAATTTATATTCTTTGGCGCTCGGTACCACAGGCTCTTCGGTTTCCGGAGTCTCTCGGTGCCATGGATGCTCTGTGTAGTGGCGTTAGAATCTCACTTTAAATCGCATGTCCCGGTCCCAATAGGATCGTAGAGCGTTGCGGGGCATTGTTACCCGCGTCCGTAGCTTTTATCTTCAAGTTACATGCGCCCCTGGGTAATGCAAAGTGAGTACGTCTAGTGCAGCGCTTGCCTTAAGGCAAGCAAGACCATGCTGTCTAAGTGTTTGCCAGCTGAATTAGAACGTAAAAAAAAATATTCTTTAATAAATTTGATAAAGTTCCTCCATGAAATTCAGCGTACTTATTACCCGCAATATTTCTAAATTGTTTGAATTTTTGAGTTGTAGTTATTTTTTAAAATTTTTGCATATGTTGAAGAAATGTTAATATTAGTCTTTCTGCAATTTAATTATTTTATAAAGTTGAAAATAGTTGCCTCACCAATTTACAATACCAGGATTAGACGAACTTAGCCAAATTTCAAATAATACATTGATATATTAATCTAGAATTCCAGTTATGCCTGTCTTAATCTGAATGTCCCTTTTGATATACACATTATACGTTTTAAATGTTTATATTTCATATAACTCTCCTCGAAGAAGCTTAATTTTGGAAGAAATTCTCGAATTTTTGAGTTGCATTATACGTCAAACAGTTGAAAGATTGATGAAATATATTCTACTTTTTCAAAAACATACAATATGTTTTAGATATTCGTCAAAAATTGTAATATAATTTATAAAAATCGTAAAGTTACATTAATAAGAAATCTCTGGATTGTACATAAATAG